>CM066330.1:92898126-93085626 GCA_033807585.1 Hydrophis major | reverse complement strand
TTCTGTTACCCTTTCTTTTGCCAGAATGTTTCACCCTTTCACTCCATTTATTCTGTCTCTTTTTCCCCAGTAGAAAGCTCCTCTGTTTTTCTCTATGCCATAGTATTAGTAATACCTACTAGCACAAGAAGAGCTGCAATTCTACTACCTCCACTGGTCAAATGAAGACAAAACAGGGTGTGGTGGTATATTTATTTCATTATTTCAAGACTCATCTCTGTTTATATATTCCTTGGCTACAATAAAAACACTTGTCTGAGCTGTAGTAGTGCTAGTTTGAATTCTATGAACAGTGGCCTAAGTTGAAAATATAGTCTCAGACCTTCATGCCATCTCTACTCAAGACTTAGGCTGATGCTCAAGTCCAAGATAAAAATAGACAATAAGTCAACAACCCAGAAGTATATGTTGGCTGTTTAAAATCAATGAATGAAAGAGAATCAGTATAGGGATCAAAAAGCTAAGTAGCAGACAAAACAAACGAACTGGATTTCACTAATATGGATTTAGACAAAGACAGAATTATACACAAGAATGGTGCATTTCCCGATTTTCTGCGTCCTTTCCTGAACAATATCCCCTAACTAGGCTCAGGATTTGTGAAGTCAGAAAGACTAAAATGCTGTTGATAGAAAAGAGCTTATTCTTATAGTAAAGCTGCTGTCCTTATGCCCAAGAAGGAAACAAGCAGACAATTTTGATCAGCTGGTGGAGTATTCCAGTCTTGTAACAAATTAGTATACTTTTAGAGATTATTTCCTGATCCCTTGGGCTCCAGAAATTTTGGTAGGAATTGAGAACTAAATGGTATAACAATGTTCCAAGATTGATCGTTTCAAGTAGCATTGGGGTTACAGGGTTGAGCAACAATATTCTAAACCTTTCCCTTTTACATCACACATCTTAAAGATTCAGCAGCTGCTTTACAAATCCAACAGGCCAATGTGGAATCTTTTTGGTAAATGAACCTGGAAATTCTTTGTCATATGTTTGTTTGTGCCTGCGAGAAATGACATAAGGCATACCAGACTTTATATCAATGATTCCCTCTCCATCCTTCTCTTGATTCTTTTTCATAGAACCTGACATACTCCTTTCTCTGAAAATGGGCTTGGTTGAATTAACTATCCTTTAGCTTTAGTCTTCCTACAAGGATAAGATTTCTGAAAGAAAAAAGCAAAGAAAATAAAGTGATTGGACTCAAGTACATTACTAATGTCCTTTGTTTCACTGACAGTCATCGCCACCATCATAGAACCACTTTTAGGATAACTCCTTATATCTGCAAAATAAATTTATTCATCCCTTTTCAGATATCCTTTCTACCCTGTCTCCCCAAAAATGGAATTTCTCTTCTTTTTCCCAGCTACACTATGTCTACCTATCCTTCTTTAGGATCTTTCTATCTCTCTCTTTCTATGTAAGAGAAACTGAGATGTGTGTAAGTTGTATATCTTTAAACCTTCTGTCTCACCTGCATTTTGTGAGAGGCCTCCTATTGTTTCAACCTTGTCTTCTGACCTTAGTTGTAGCAGCAAGATGTCATGTCCTTTATCCAGCAGGCAAAGCCTTAAAATCAACTATTTATCTGCTTTTTGAATGTTTTGGGCAGGGAAGGGTAGCGTTATTCTGAAAACTACTACCTAATAGTAGTTATTCACACTTTTATATATTGTGAACTTATAAGCTGTCTGTTTATTTTTTTCCCCTGTCCATTTACAGACTCGACAATCTGGATTTATTTTCTAATTCTAGCAATCAGCTTCTATATGGCCCCTTTAAATCTATAATTACTGTAATCCAGAGGTTCCCAAGGTCTTCAGCTCATTGATTTTCATGAATTTTCAGATTGTTCATCAACCCACACAAAAAATATGAAAATAACTTTAAAAATGCTACTTGATCTAACAGTGTTCTGAATAATAATAACATGGAGCTCTTGGTTAGTCTCATCAACTCTTAGGAATTAATATTAAGTATGGGAAACCCTGTTCTAGAACTAAGAGGCAGCTCCTGTGGTCTAGAGGTAGAACTCTAGCCTCACATTCAGGAGGCTGTGAGTTTGATCTTAGGTGGAGGCTAATATTTGGAATAGATTCTCCTGCTCGAGCAGGGGATTAGACTAGATGACCTCCATGGTCCCTTCCAAATCTGTTATTCTATTATCTAAGACTTATATACCACTGCACAGTGCTTTACAGCCCTTCTTAAGTGGTTTGCAGAGTCCGTATATTGTTCCCAACAATCTGGATTCTCATTTCACCAACCTCAGAAGGATGGAAAGCTGAGTCATACTTGGAGGGAGCAGCGAGTACTGCCTTCCAATCACTGTACACCAAGATCACAGGAATTGTTGTGTGTTTCTATGGTAAAATTTGAAAAATATATTTTAACTGTGTTAATCTGGAGCATGGGTGCGAATAATGGAGACGAGCCGGTAGAACAGTGAACTTCAAACTCTTTATTTACATGGTGTGACAGCTCCCAGTGGAGGGCTGCTATAGCCTTCCTTATATAGGCAACTTATTAACTATTCAACCAATAGCAATCCTGGAGCACTAGCTCTGTTAACCAATGAGGATGGCCTGTTAATGGCCAATCAGATGCTCCTGAACGGACCAATCTGATCCTGCCATTAACAGCCAATCAGAATGCAGGGCCAGAACCCTACACTTGATTTCAAGCTCAAGATAACTTTATTTGGCATTATTCATTCACAACTCCCCTTTCCCCCGGCTTCTACCCATGGGGCGCGGTTACATAGTCCTTAAGGTAGTACGGTTGTTTTATTAGTCTTTTTGATTTTCGCAAAGTGCCTGGCAGTTGGCTGCACTTCTGCTGAGGTAGATCGTTGTTTAACGTTAGGGGTGCCTCTGGTTCCGAGTTCGCGTTCCTGTTGTCACCACTATCACTGGCCACTCCCTGAGGTGAACTCACTCTGGTCCCCGGTTCTTGTTCCTGCGTTTCAGTTCCGTTATCAGTCTCTTCAAAAAGATTTTCCTCTAGTTGCAATTCGTTTTCCTCTGTATCTCCCCCCCCCTCAGTTTGGTCATAAGGGAGTTCGGAATTGCATGAGGGTAGCCGCGATCGTAGTTGATCTATGTGGCACTTCCAAAGTCTATCATCAGGGCACTGAACGAGGTATGATCTTGGGATGGTTACACTTCTACCCACAGCGGATCGCCTGATAAGTTTTTAGCGAATACTAAATCACCTACCTGGAAGATATGGCATCGGCTGCTGGATCTGAGTGGCTTTTCCAGTTTGTAGGCTGGGTGTAACCGATCGAGGTGGGAGCAGAGCTTTTGTCCCATTAGCAGCTCAGCGGGAGTTTTGTTGATGACGCTGTGAGGTGTGATGTGCTGCAGGAAAAGGATTCAGTTGATTTTCTCGTTGATGTTGTCGTAGTCTATCTTTTGTAGAATCCTTTTGATGAATTGTACCATACGCTCAGCCCTACCGTTGGCCGCAGGTTGCGCAAGTGAAGTAAGCGCATGTCGGACACTGCGGTCAGCCAGGTACCATTCAAAAGACAGCGCGGTAAACTGGGGCCCATTGTGGGATACAAGAACATCTGGTAATCCGTGGGTGCAAACAGTCTTTCCAGTCTTTTGATGACCGCTTCGGTGGTCGTATTGCTCATTCGGTGAATCTCAAGCCAATTCGAGTAGGCGTCGACGGTTAGCAAAAACGTGTGGCCTTTGGTTGGCCCAGCAAAATCCAGATGGATGCGGGACCAGGGTCCCTGCGGCGTCTCCCATTCGGTTGGGGTTGCCTTTGGTGGAGCGTTGCTTACTTCTTGGCATCTCTGGCAAGTTTTAACCCACGATTCGATTTGTCTGTCGATGCCTGGCCACCACACGTAGCTTCATGCAAGGCCCTTCATGTGCATGATGCCAGGGTGGCCATCCTGCAAGGTTCTTAGCAGTGCCTTTTGGAGTCGTTCTGGGATAACAACTTTATCACCCCAGATGATACAGCCCTTCTGTGAGAACAACTCTGTTTGATGACTTTTGAATGGTGCAAAGTCGTCTGATACTTGGTCCAATGGCCATCCACGTTCCACCCATGTGAGGACTCGTGCTAAGATGGGGTCGCGTTTTGTTTCTCTCATGATATCACAGGCAGTTAATGGCGGTGTATGGAGTGTCTCGATCTGCAACGTTGTCATTGTTAGTGCAGGATCATTGATAGTTTCAGGGAGCGGTGCACGGCTCAACGTGTTGGCGTGGGGAATGGCTTTACCGGGATGATATTGTAGCTGATAGTTGTAGGCAGCCAAGAATTCTGACCAGTGGGTCATCCTGGGAGAAAGTATGTAGGGAGTTGGCTTATCCCCAGCGATGATCCCCAGCAACGGTTTGTGGTCAGTTACAATGGTAAAAACCCGGCCGTACACGTACTCATGGAATCTTTTAACAGCTAATACAATTGCCAGGACTTCTTTATCGATCTGGCTATAATTTCGCTCGGTTTTCGAGAGTGTTTTTGAAAAGTAAGCAACAGGGGCTTCGCTACCGTTAGGTAATACATGGCTCAAAATGGCGCCCACTCCAAAAGGTGATGCATCACATGTGATATTTAATGGTAAAGTCTCATTGTACTGCAATAGTACGGCATCAGAAGTCAGTAGTTTTTTTACATTACGGAACGCCTGCTCTTCTCTGTGACCCCATACCCAGATTGCTTTCTAATCTAGTAGGCAATGTAAAGGTTCAGCGACAGTCACCTTGTGCAGCAAGAATACATTATAGAAATTGATGAGGCCTAAGAACGCCTGGAGGTCAGTCTTGTTCTGGGGTCTGGGAGCATTTTTTATTGCTCTCAATTTGCTATCCGTAGGGTGAATAGCCTGACTATCAATTAAGTACCCTAAGAATTCAACACAATCCGTACACAGTTTGCACTTATTTTTTTTTTACTTTCAGGCCTGCTTCTTGGATTTTTTTAAAAACAACTCTTAAACGATCCTGTAAAATTTTTGGAGTGGGGGCAGCAATGAGCACATCGTCAAAATAGGGGACAACGCCTTTGATCCCCTGCAATAGTCTCTCCATTAGGCTCTGAAAGATCCCTGGGGCTACACTGACTCCGAATTGAAGCCGCATACACTTAAAGGCACCTCGGTGTGTTACGATAGTCTGTGCCTGTGCCATCTTTTCATCAACCAGCAGTTGCTGATAAGCCTGAGCTAAGTCTAGTTTAGCGAAGACTTTTCCACCCCCCAGGGAATGGAGGAGGTGTTGCACCACCGGCACCGGATATGGATTTTGTTGCAGGGCATGGTTTAGGGTGGCTCGGTAGTCCCCACAAATTTTAATGGAGCCGTCCGACTTAATTAGTGTCACAATTGGCGTTTCCCATGGGGAGTGGTTGGTTGGCTTTAAAACTCCCTGGGCTATCAACTTATCAAGCTGTTCGTTGATTTTCGGCTTTCGAGTGAACGGAACTCGATGAGGCTTAAGGCGGATGGGAGCTATCTTTGGATTAAGGCTGAAGGATATCGGGGTCCCCTTGTACTCGCCTAGCTTTTCCTCGAAAATGTCCCTGAATTCGTGAGCAAGGTCTTCCTCCCAGTCACTGCCGCCGATTCGGTTAATGCCTGCCACTTCAATGCCGAGTGGTGCAAACCATTGCAGGCCTAACAGACTAGGCCAGTCCTTGTCGATTACCGTCAGGGGTAAGTACACCGTGCAGTTCTTGATTGCAACCCGGACTCGACTGGATCCTACGAATGGAATCCGGTTCCCCTGGTAGTCCTTTAACACGAGCCACTGGAATTGAAGGTCTTGGCACCGGATAGTGGGGATGAGTTGCTTGAGGGTCTTCCATGAGACCATTGAAAGAGATGATCCTGAGTCAACTTCCATTTGGCAAGGCTGATTTTCAATGTTCACCGTGACCCGAATTTTCTTAGCGTCTAGTGAAGAGGTGTGGCCAATAGTGAGTGTTTGGTGGGCCTCTTCCTGTCTCATAAGGCGATTCACGGGTCAGTTTCTGTAGGAGTGGTTTGTTGGCTGTCGCCTTACAGGGCCATTCCCTATCGATTGGTGAAGATTTGTGCCCTTCGAGGTCTGGCTGGGTCCGAGGAGACTTCTGCAGACCCGTCCGATGTGGCCTCGTTTCCCGCACTCGTGGCAGAGTGCGTCACGGAATTTGCAATCGGAGTGGTAATGGTTGGCCCCGCAACCAGCGCACGGTTGCTGGGACTTTGGGTAATGGTCCCGATCGGACCCAGGCGATGGACCTCTTCTTCATCGCTGTCTGACGACAAAGAGAGGTCCTCATGGTGGGCCGTCTGCAGCTGCCCTTCTGACTTAGGTGAAACTTTGCTGGCTGGTTGGTGTGCTGGAGTGCGATTTCGGCTTAGCTGTGCAGCCGACTTCTTGGTCGCCTCCGCTGCTGTAGCTTCACCTATGGTGTCTTTAAGGGTGATGTCGCCCTTTGCCATTATTTTGTTCTGTACATTTAGAGCATCTAACCCGAGGACTACTTGGTCTCTCAAGGCCTCCTCTAGGTCGGTGAAATCGCAAAGGCCTCCCAAGTTCTGGAGGTCTGCAACGAAATCAGCAACGCTTTCTCCTTTCCTCTGGTTTCTTTGATAGAACTCGTGTCATCTTACGAGTTTTGGAACGGTCGGTGCATAGTGGGCCCTTAGTAGCGGTTCGAGGACGTCCCAGTCCATGGCCTTCACTTCAGCCAGTTTCGCTAATGCCTTAGCCATTTTGAATACCGTCGGGTCACAGTGCGTTAGGAATACCACCTGTTTCTTTACGGTTGTGGCATCCTTCAGATTATTCGTTTCCAAAAACATTTGGAAACGGTCCATGTAGGACTCCCAGTCCTCTTGAGCTCGATCGAATGGAGTGGGTGGTACTACTCTGCCGGACATGGTTCCGCCGTTGTGCGCTTCAGCCACGTGCTTAGTTGTCTTAGTTGGCTCTGATGTCATCCAATCCCATCCTCGTCGCCAGTGTTAAGTCTGGAGCATGGGTGCGAATAATGGAGACGAGCCGGTAGAAACAGTGAACTTCAAACTCTTTATTTACATGGTGTAACAGCTCCCAGTGGAGTGTTGCTGTAGCCTTCCTTATATAGGCAACTTATTAACTGTTCAACCAATAGCAATCCTGGAGCAGTAGCTCCGTTAACCAATGAGGATGGCCTGTTAATGGCCAATCAGATGCTCCTGAACGGACCAATCCAATCCTGCCATTAACAGCCAATCAGAAGTGCAGGGCCAGAACCCTGCACTTGACTTCAAGCTCAAGATAACTTTATTTGGCATTATTCATTCACAACAAACTGATTCTATATCATTGCTAGCATATGCTCTTGAAAATACATATTTGTTGGAAAAATATTGCAATTGAGAAACCAGACTTTCTGATGCTGGAGTAAATGAGCTGAAGAATTTGGGAACCTATAATTTCATATACACGTAGGCCTATATATATATACATACATAAGCCCTGCCCTTCCCCAAATAAGCCCTAATTAAGACCTCACCCACGCCTGGTTCACAGGAAAAAATTAAGCTAGGGTAGGGATTTGGGGGTGGAGCTGCCCTACTACTTACTTTCGGACAGTTGCAACCAGGCTTCACACACCTCGAAATCTGCCTTGCTGGCCCATTTCTTCTGCAGCTGGCAAGACTTTCCTGAAGGCCTCTGCAGCTGATTACAGAGCTCCAGATCGATCTGAAGCTCTGTTATCAGCTACAGAGGCCTTCAGGAAAGCCTTGCAGGGCTTGCTGGCTGCAGAAGAAGTTCCTGAAGGCCACTGACAGTGAAAAGGAGGCTGGAGGTTATGTTCGCAAGTGAAGTGAGTCAGTGGGTGACATCCCCCCAGAAAAATAAGATCTAGTGGCTTTTTTGGTGGCAAAAAAAATATAAAAAATTGTTAGGAATAACAAGGTTACCGAACGTAGTTTGGGTAAAATAATATATATAAACTATGATAGTGAATGTAAGTGTGTGTCACTTTAAAACTGCAAAGCATGTAATTTTGGGTGCGGCTGTAAAACCACCATAAGAGGGAGCAAGAGAACTTGATTGATTACTGGCTTACTGTATTACTGTATTGCTGGCTGAATTGCTTGCTGACTATGATGGATTGATGACTGCGTGTTCCCTGCTGCTGTTGCTGAAGGAAGAAAGGAGGTTTGACTTCTTTATATCTCAACTGCGAGAAGATTTATTACTGGACTGAAATTTGTAAGTTTACTGACCTCTTTTTCGACACTGGACTTTGCAACTGAATAATCCCTGGATGGACTGAACTCGTGAATGATATATGGACTGTTTTTGACTATGCTAAAACTCTTACTGGAATAAACTGTTTAACTAGCACATTGTATCTGTTTTGCTGAGTGTAAGCTACAAAAACGTTTATCTCACATATTTGCCTGCCTGCCTGACTGCCGTGCAGATTCTGCTAGGGTGTATCCCTAACAAAAATATAAGACAGAGTAAAACGTGTGTGTGTGTGTGTGTGTGTGTGTGAAAAGTTTTGCTGCAGATGCCTTTCCTCCTTTTTTTTTTTCTAACAAATTTTATTAATTTTACAAAAACAATACACAATCCAGGCATAACAACTTGAAAAATCTTTTCTAAAAAAAAAAATAATAATAATTAAAGAGAGCCAATATAACATACAAAATAATTCCAAATTGTAATATCAATATTTACATTATCTATTTAACTTCATATCTTATCCAGACTTCTCCTTTTATCCAAATTATATTTCTTGCTTATTAAAATTTTATTGCCTTTCATAAACATACAAAACACAGAACATAGAAAAACAAAACAAAACTAAAACATCTTTTCTGAAGGCTGCCTGATCCCGGGTTGAAACTCTTCTCACAGACACAAATTCAAATATCATATTCACTTTATATATCCTTCCATATCTTATTATCATTTTCTTTTTTTTTATAAACCAATTTTATTAATTTTACAAAAACAGTGCACAAACAATCAAGGCATAGCAGCTTATAAATTCTTTTCTAAAAAAAAATAGTAACAATTAAAGAAGAAAACCAATAGAACATAATGATTCCCAATTATAATATCAATATTTACTTTATCTATTTAACTTCGTATCTTATACCAACTTCTTCTTTTCATCCAAATTATTTGTTAATTAAAATTTTATTGCCTTTTATCAACATACAAAACCCAAAAAAACATAACAAAACCTTTATATATCCTTCCATATCTTATAACCATTTTCAATAACATTCTTTGTCTGTTCTATTTCCAACTGTCCATTCATCTTTTTTCTTTTACTTTACTTCCCCTATACACGAATTGGAGTGACACCTTTAACTCATTACCCTAACTTAAAAGTACTTCATATAACACTTAATTTATCTTGGGATTCTGTTTAGTAGATTCTAAAATTACACAATGAATTTTATACTCTAAATACACATGTAAAAACACAATCTTATGTACCTTCCAGAATCCCCCTTTTATCCTTAATTAGATTCACCCATTGTCTCCAATTAAAGTTTTTTTCTTTAAATCTTGCTTCCCACCATTGACGCTTCTCCTCCCCCCCTTTCTCTCTTGCTTATTCTTCTCTTTGCCCTTTTTACCCCTTTGTCTCTCCTCCTCCCTTTTCTTACTCCCTTTCCTTTGCTTTCTAACCTTGCATCCACCTTTCCTCTCATTTTTCTCTTTTTTGGTTGTTTTTTCAAACCTTAAAATCCCCTTTTTCTTATCCTCTTTCTCCTCCTCCCCAGAAAAAACCCATTGTTCATCAAAGATGGCTTCTTGTTCCTCTTCTTCTTTGTCCCAGTCATTCTGCTGCATAATCAACTTTTCATAAGTACATAACGTCATTTCTAAAAATTGAAATAAAATGCCCAAAGTATCTTTTCCATCTTGTTCTTCCTTTTTATATTTTTGATATTCAGTCTTTAGTTCATCCACAAGCGATGCCATCCTGAAAAGAGAAACTTTCCCCAAAACAACCAACCAAATATTTTTAATCAAAAATAATTCAAAAAAAGTTCCAAAAGTTAATACTTTTCTTCCTCCTTCTATTTCTCTTTCTGGGGTTACTGTTTAATCAAAGAGGTCCAATTACCATATATCTTTCTTTGAGATTCTAGGCAATCTCCTCCTTTTTCCACTTCTGCTCCAATTTTTTTCCTCTCCCTTCCCACTTGCAACATCAATTTTTAAATGATCAGAAATCCATACCTCTAATAAGGGTTTTCCAATTTCTTAAATTTTTAAGTCCAATGTCCAAGAACTCTTTTGTCCCTTAACTTCAGCTTTCAGAATAGTTCACCTTCAGTGCCCAAATAAATTTCAAATCTTCATCTGCTGTTTCCATGGGGTGGGAGAGTGAAGAAAAAAAAGTTCCCTTTAACAGCTTCTTCGCCACTTTCGATCTTCTTAGGGATACAATGTATCCTCCAGCAATTCAGACAGCTCAGTTCCAGCGAATTTAAAAGATGTTGATTGACCCGGCTCAGCCAGCACTTTCACTTTTCTTGCTTCCTCCAGTACAATCTTACCCGGTTGCAGGCTTCTTCATGGCGGCCATTGCTGACCGCCGCTCCATCACCTTGGGAAAAAGGGTTTTTTCCGGACGAGGAGGGGGTCTGCGATACCCCCAACCCCCTGTCCAGCTCCCCTCTCTCTTTGGCTGTCCCTACAGGGCAGCCATATCCCCCTGACCCAAGCGCAGCAGGAATCGCGAACGGTCGCGAATTCCTGCTGCCACCGAAGCCACGCGGAACCGGAAAACCGCCTTTCCTCCTTTTTGTCCTCCTTTTTGATTGTACATCTCCTCCATTGTATATTCAGGTATCTTATAACCGTGGCTTGGTAAGATTTACAATGTCTGTCCTCTCAGTTTTGTGGCTTCCTCCTTCTATAGTTGAACTCTGTACAGCATATGTTCCCTTAAACTGAATCACTACTCCAAATCCACCACTTTTCTTTTTTTGCTTATTTTTATTAAATGTACACATCACTTAAGATCACTTTTTTATCTTTAGACTTTCAAACACCCAAGGTTAACTTGTGTACTATTGATTGGAGTTATTAACCATTGTTATAGTTTGATTGTCTTGAATGTTATGATCTCAAATATTATTTAATGCATTGCATAGATAAATGTAGTCTTATTAACTTCTAGAACACATAAGACTGTTTAATAACTTTGAGTGTTCATCACCATGAAGGTTGGTATTTTGAGAGGGCCCAATTTGTTACATGAGAAAAATAAAAATAAAAAATATTTTTTTTGGCTCTCTGTCCCCCATCCCTCAAATGAATTTACACTGCAGTAATGAGCAAATTCTATATATGAAGCAAAGAAAAGCACAAGGCATCAAAGACAGAGAATCAAAATTATGCCTGGCTCATAAGAGCTTTAATTAGCAGAGTTTATTGACGTGATAAAATATGTTTGCCAGCTCTGCATGTCAATGTCAGGGATCACTTCACACAATTCTCTTTCTCCCACCACCTAAGATTTTCTGAGTATCTGAATTGTTGTAATACCATATATTATGCATTGGAATTTCAAAAATTTGGATGGAGGAGCCAGGTAGCAGTAGAATCTTCAGATTATTTTTTTTAAATTGGACAGATATAAAAACATCTATTTTTTTCTGTTGATAGACTTGGACACAATTTCAGTTTATGAACCAGATTCAGATGAATGAATCAAATTATTTTTCCTTGAACCAAACTTCTGAATTCAATTTTTGCACAACCCACTTAAATACAAGCCTTCAATTCCCAAAATTCTTAACAATAATCAAGATGACTTAGGCAATTTTGGGAAGGCTTCACTTTGAGGAAGGCTACTGTAAAATGTTGTGTGGCATTCTGTCATACTATTGAAGTTTATTCGAATGAATTATTATTTGTGAAAAGTGGGTTTGCCATAATGTTAATTTACTCTAGCTTTGTCTGCTGACATATCTTTCAACTTTATTTCAGCTGATAAGTCTTCATCTCAGCTTTCAGTATACATCTGAAAGAGCTATCTAGAATTTTCTTTGAAGGAACAGTTCTTGGTTGACTCACACTCTTTTGTGGTTTTCAGTTCCTGCACATATATTGTTGTTTACTCTTTTTGACATTATTTGAATGTACAGATGATGAGGTAGAGTCAGCAGACGAGGCTTTCTTACATGTCTCCATGTTGTTCATTGTGCGTTACATTCTGCAAAAAGTGACACACAAATTATAAGGGTATCTAGTCCAGGCAAGATGTATTTTGTCAGCAAAGCTCAATAATTCAGTTTAAAAATTGTGGGTTTCCAACATAAAGATTATAAGAAACTGTTGAAGCTTGTCAATACAGTCCATCAATAAGAAAGAATCACATCATATTTTCTATAGAAAGTTTATGGCACAGACAAGATATTCTTACATTAATACGTCTCCTGACTCCCATGTCTTAAAATGCCATAGTTCTTGACAATTTCAGGCACCCACTGAATATTTTATGATTCTATCCACTGTATTAAGTGTAAACATTCACAAAACATAGCTCTGGGAATAATAGAGGACTAATTATGTCACACCTTGTTTGGCTATTTTGCCATTCTGTCACAAACCATTAAAAACAGTGGAGTGCTCTACAGGAATGCAGACCTGAAGCTCAAGCTACAGAAATTATTGTTTCATACATGGGAGAGAATCAATTTCAGTTTATTCATATACCTGTGGCTCTTTTGTTTATCATGATTCTGGGTGCTGTACAAAAAAGAAATGTAGTGCTTTAAATATTTATGTACCTCTCTTCCAACTGTGACAGCAGGAAGAAAACCATGGATTTAAGTTCTTCTCCACAGATTTGTCCACAGATTTTTCAACACACACACACACACATGTTTTTCTTAAATATATATGTGCCACAATCAGCTGGACTCTCAGCAGAATTTTGATTCATCACTGGTGAGGAGTTACACTGACAGTGTCACCAGCAGATGCTTCTTTAATAAGCAACAAACTTTGTCTTCCTTGCTTGATAGAAAAATCTGGAGTATGCAGGGACAAACAAGTAGCAACTATAACCATGTTTATTCTGCCTCAACTCTCTGAGAGATCTTAGATCAGATGCAGACAGACTTTAGATCATCTGATCCAGTCCTACAGCCATGTCTTAGAGACTGTCATTCCTAATGATGACTCCTAAGTAAGGGAGCTTAGGACTTGAAGCATATATATCCAGAATGAATATTGTACTTAGCAAAATAAAAAAATAAAAAAGAGAAACCTTTGCTCTTCTCTTTTACAGCTAACCAATGACACTCTTCCCCAGACTCTTTTGTTAAAATTTGGTTCAGTTCCATGGTTTCAGAATTCTATAACTGGTTTATTTGTGATGGTTTGGAAAGCTATCAATCATCAAAATAGAACATGCATGTTGTTAGGATTGCAATAAGATAATTATTATTAAAAACTTGGTAATAATGTTACTTATAAGATAAAATAATTTTAAAATAGGATAAAGGCAGCATTGCAGTGCTGTTGAAATTTCAAATGGTGGTTTCAATATTCCAGCCACAACTCATTCAGTATCTCTTTGCCTTTATCTCTCCCTATTATTCTGCTTGCTCCTTGCATTGTTTAAAGCAAAATCTTTTTCTTCAGTTTCAGGGATCTGACTCCATCACAATGTTTATAACCACTAACTGGACAAAGATCAGTCAAAAAGCTTGTTTATTTCTCTACCCCACCCCACACCCCTTTCTGAACTGCTTCTTTGTACATTGTCCTATTTAGAAAATAAACCAAATAAACAAATGAAGAAGTATTCAGTCTAAGAAAAATAATACTGGGGGAAAATATAATATCAATGTCCAGTTGCATAAAAGGGTGCCATAGGAATTATTTTCTATTGCCATAGAAACCAGAGGCAGACATAAAAGGTATAAGTTGCAGCTGACTTCTTTAAATATAAGTAACATTTTCTAACATTAAGATCTATACAAACCTGCACAATTTACTTGTGGAAGTTTTCATTTTTAAAAAGAGGCTCTATGGTTTAAATGTGTTTTTTTTTTTTTTTGCACATTTCAGAAGATTGGACTAGAACTAGATGATCTTTCCAGTTCCTTCCAAGTTCCCAATTTATGATTCTTAGTTTCCTTTTATATTCCTTCCAAACCGTTTATCTCTTTTTCCATTTGACTTATTATAATTATATACTAAAGCTTATATTCATAAAACAGAAAGGGTTAAGGTCATTTGTAAGTGCAGTTAATTTATTACTAAGCTAGGAAGTAGTGTTTCCTACTTTTTTATGGGTAGACTTATCAGATCCAGGCTGCAAAAATCAGATGACCACTAGATAGAGACAAAGAGATATAGAATCTTCACTTTTGGTGGGCAACATTTTTCTTGCAGCTTCTTTGTCCTCTGATAGCCTATATTTAATAGGAGAACCAATTTGGCATAATGGATAAAGGCACTAGCCTAGAATGAAATCATCTGGATAGTTTTAGATCAGTAGTTCTCTCTCAGACCTAAGAGGAATGCAGTGATTAACCATGTTACATGTTGTTCTATAACTATTTATCTATAAGGAATGCAATAGAATGGTTGATCAAATCTCCAAATCAAATCAATATGGTTTTTTTTTTAAACTAAAAGCACCATTCTCCCCCTACTCAACTCTTTAATACAGTATTTCAAATGTTCACAAAATTCACCTTGACAAATATCTAATTTTCAGAATAAAATAATACCTCTGAAATGTCCTTCCAAGTAAATCAGCATATGAATAGAATCAAGTTTAGCTTCTACCAGTTTTTTTAAACTACATAATTGTTTAAAATATATCTCATCCTTTCCTTCCTTCCTTCCTGCCTGCCTGCCTGCCTGCCTGCCTGCCAACATGAGTTAAATGTGCTTCAATGATATTTATATTGGTTGATGTCAAATGTACGGAAAAGGAACTGCCTGTACATGTCTGGGTGGTATCAGTGAATGGTATAATAAAAGCAGCTTCAGGTTTTAAAAGACAAGAGAATCTCTCACTAAATCCTTCTTATAACATAATTCTAAGACTGCAGTAGAAGAGGGGTAGATAGGGAACACTAAACCTCAGTTCCCCATAGGCTATGTAAGTATATGGACTAACCAAAACCACAGGGAAAATAGTTTAAATAGGACTGTTTTAAAGAGATAAGCTAAATGAATAAGATCAGGAACTGTTCTTTGGATTCAGTAATAAATCAGAAAATCAGGAAATATTAGATAGAGCTGCATTGAAGTATCTTTCTCCTAGGAGTATGTGCGAAAAGTCCCCCCACACATCCCGCTCTCAGAAACAGCCCTCTTCAGAATGTTTCATTAGAATAAAACCCCTGAGAATGTTTTGAAAATCAGAAAGTACATTGAAAACTTGAATCAAGCTTTTACTTTCTTATTGTGAAGGTTAAGACCACAAAGGGAATTTTTGTTTATATTGTCTCTCTCTGGAATTTTTGATAAAAATGAAGCACTTGTTTTATTATTATTTTTATATGTTAGATCTATGGTTAGATCTATGGTTGCCTCATGAGGAGCATCCTTCCAAAGTACACAGTTTACCTTGATATTACTATCAAGATACATGATAATATGAATTATACCATGCCGATAGATAAGAATATTTGATGCTCAGGATTGAACCATGGGGTCCTTGGTGCTGTCTAAGCTTAGTTGTTTTCATGAAGACATTTCATTACCAACACCGTAAGTACTAGTAGGGAGTGGGATTTTCCCTCATTTTATATCAGTGTCTTGCCCTGTCCATGGTGGTGGAAGTAGTCTTGGTGGTTCCTTAATCAGGTTGTTGTTTACTGTTAGTTTGTTTGGCACTTCCTTGTTTGGGGTATTGCTTGCTAATCTACTATTACTCTTGGTGTTAAATTTCTGCTCATCTGAGTGAGGAGGTGTTTTGGTCTTTTAGTTTCATTTTTAGATTTTTTATTATCTTTGTCAAATTGTATTTAGATGTCATTATGTCTATGTTCTGATTTGTCTGAGTTCCAAGCTTTCAGGAATTGTCTACAATTTTTGGCCTTGGCTTGATGTAGAATACTCTGTTTCACAGTTAAACCTTTGGTTAAGTCTGTTCCAGAGGTGGTATTCAGCAGGTTTTGACCAGTTCTGGAGAACCGGGAGCAGAAATTTTGAGTAGTTTGGAGAACCCAAACTACCATCTCTGACTGGCCCTGCCCCCATCTATTCTCTGCCTCCCGAGTCCCAGCTCATCAGTGGGTCTTCTTTAGTTGCCCTGCACAGGAGAACAGAACTGGAAAGCAGGTTAGTGGGCTGGGGAGAAAATGAGATTTTGTTGTAACCTTCTCCCAGGGGTGGAGTGAGAATGGAAATTTTATGGTATTCTTCCCCTGCCATGCCCACCAAGCCATGCCCACAGAACCGGTACTAAAAAAAAAATTAATCCCACCACTAGTCCGTTCACATATTGTGAAATTAGTGCAAACTAAATCAGTCTTTTTTCCCCATTATTTAGTTATATGTCAGGTAAAGGAGAAAAACCTGCTGCATGTTAATAGCTTGCTTTGAAAAAAGTTCCTTTTTAGATAATTTTCCTTACAGGGGAAGGGGATGTCTTTGAGTGTTTAACAGATTCAAGAACTGGAAAACTTGAGGAAGTGTAATGATTTTAAAAAGCCTAGAGAACATACATGAAGATGCTAAGGATCTTAATTGAACGTGATTTGTAGAAATTCCTGCTAAGTTTTTTATATGTAAAATCCAGTCTTTATCTATACTTAAATTTAGACTTAGACTAAGTTTATTGACAATTTAAGTACTAATTGGCATATAATAAAATAAAAGATAATTATATTATATGACACAGAGAAACAACACAGTCTAGTTGAATGTATATATGTACATGGTGAGAAAAATGAATCTTGCAAGTTTAAATGTGACTTTATAAAAGATGTACAAAGTTATATAAATGGAAATAGTATAATCTGTGATGAGCTAGGGCATGACACAAAAATAAGCAAGTCACAAAAATAGAAGAAAGTCCCTTTAATGCCTCCAACTTGGCCCCAATGTCCAATTATCCTTGGCAGGATATCAAACTCTTAAAGAAAACAGTTTGGGCTTCCGGTTTGAGTTTCTTCAGCGATAGACCGAAATCTGTGATTCCTCTGCAGTTTCAATCTGTGCTCGCTGCTGGAGCACCCTGAGCCAGCTGGTTTTGGGCTAAGCCACCCTGTAGAGGTGGTGAAGAGTGGAGAGACTGCCAGCAGGGTCAAGGAAAGTTGCATCTCTCCTCCTCAGCAGGCCATTACTCCCTTTCCCAAAGGCGGTTGCAGCTGTGGACAGAAATGGCCATCTCAAAGAAGAATTCGACCGGAAAAGAATGTGTAGGAGAAAGATAAGAAGATAAAGTTTTGGCTGACCGGGTTGAACTGAAAAAGCAACAATATAAGCTACCCTGGAATTTGAATTATAAAGAACAACATTGTTCCCAAAGAAGACTTTGAAATGGCGAATAAGAGAGGGAAGGGAAAGGAATTGGTTTTTTTAAATTTTCTTCCCTATATTGACAAATAAGAGATTTAAGCAAGAAATCGGCAAAAATCCACTTTGACATTAAAAGGTATTTAAGCTGAAAATAAAATGTCAAAGGGATAATAAAAATTTCTGGATTCTCAAATTTTTTTAAAAGAATGAAAAAAAAAGGGTGGGATCTGGAAAAATGGAGGAGACCACCTGGAAGTGAAAGGAATTAACAGTGAAACTTTAACAAGATTCCTAAAAGATACATTTTAACTGAAACTTTGTAACAAGATAAGAGAACCCCAGGAAGAGAAAGTGGAAAAAAAGAAGCAAGAAGAAACAGCTTTGGATTATTTGGATTACTTGGTGATTTTTGGATTTTTAGCTATTGGATCTAAAGGATGAAAATTAATCAGGTAGTCGTTTAAAAGTTTTTAAAATGGTATCATTCTTGGAAGAATTGAGAATGGAACTTAAAAAACAGAAAGAAGATGCACAAGAAGGAAGAGGTTCTTTTGGCTTTGTATTTCAATTTTTAGAAATGGAGATCCTGAACTATGAGAAAGAACAAGAAATGCCTGTAGAACAAGAAGGGTGGGACAAAGAAGAAGCCACCTTCAATGACCAAATATTTCTTTGTGGGTGTTGCGACTATACAACATACATGTTTGAATTGAAGCCACAGCAACCTGAAGTTTGGCATTCCTCTTCATCAGAATAAGCTCTGTATCATAATAATATGTGCAATCTATGTAAAATGCTGTGAAGTGAAGCTATACGCATTAACCACAATTCATGTGATTGAGTTCATATGAATAATTATCATTAATAATGGTTATCATGGGTAATAAGGGTAATCAGGGGTAATGAAGGGTAATGAGGGGAAATTATTATAAATATCAAATCCCAGGAAACTCAGGTTAGATCCAACTTTATTTTGTTTGCTTAGCTATTATCTTGGATTCCTTGCAGAGGAAGGAATACACAATAAGCTTTTGTGTTACCAAATACTGAAGCGAAGAGTGCCTTATTTTCTCCCTGCATTTGAGAGTGGGGAAAAGAAAGGAAAGGGGGGTAAAAGAGTGAAAAATTTAAGATTTGAAAAAACAACCCCAAATCAGAATAGTTTGAAAAGCAATGACAACATTAGGAAAAAACAAAAGAGAGGTTTACAGAAGAGAGAATCAGAATTAGAGAGAGAAGGGGTCAAAAAGGGAAGGGAGAAGAAGAGGGGGAAGAGGGAAAGGAAAAGAAATTATAAAGGACAGAAACAGGACATAGAGAAACAGGGAATATAAGAAATGGAAATGAACTTTAAAAATATGAAACAAGTGTGATTAAAATGATAGATAAAATGCTCATTGTAATGTAATGTAATGTTTAATAAATCAATGAAATAAAGAGAACGAGATAATGAAATTAGGAAAGGAAGGGAACATTTTAATAATTATAAATGTGTTATAAAAATGTAAGTGTATAGGAATATGAAAAGAACATGATAAAATTATGGAAATATTATAAGTGTTCCCAGAAATATGATACCCTATTGAAAAGAAATGTTCAAGATGTCAAAGATTATAACTAACATTAATGATAGAGCTGAATTGGAATAGAATAAGTATTTTATTTATTATTGTTATACATATATTTTCTTTTTAAGAACTTAGTGCGTATTTTAAGTATGTACCAAGCAGAATTCAACTGGAAGTTATGCGTTATATTGAATGTTATAATTGCAAAGGTATAAATTGAAGTTTAAATAAGAGCTGAATGGATAAAAATTAAAAGATACAAAGGTGTCATACTCCAATTAGTAACTACAGAGAAAAAAATTGTTTAACGAGAAAAGAAAATATGACATTGAAACAGGATAGACAAAAGTATAAATATAATGACTAGAAAGATATTGAAACTTAGAAAAAGATATATATATATATATATATATATATATATATATATATATATATATCGTATAATTGTGAAGGTTTGCATCCCGAGATATAAGTTCAGAAGAAAAGGAGATTGCTCTTCGGGAAAAAGTTTTTATTTTTGTTCAGAATTTTCGGATTTGTTATCTCAAGTCCGTCTTCAGTGAACAGTTAGTTGGAGATGTGTCAGGGAAGGAGCTTTGGTCGTTGTTTCTGTCGTTGGTGTCAGCGTTCTATAGATTGGTAGCGCGGGCATCAATCGCGTGATTGGCTTGTCAGTTGTTTTGGGTGCAAGCTGGGTTGTTTTTTGATGTTGTTCATCCAATTATCACGTAAACTTTGATAGTTGGGGTCAATGTCTTTGTGGCGATTAATGCAATTGGTGCCAGTATGCCATGCTTCAATAAATTTGCGTGCATAACGTGTTTTGCCTGTGCCAATTATTTTGGTTGCATCCCAGTTGAAGCAATGATTGTGCTCTATACTGTGTGTTGCTATTTGAGATAGTGGGTCTCTTCTTTTAACTGCTAATGTGTGTTCATGTATTCTTTCGTGGAGTTGTTTTCCAGTTTGGCCAATGTATTTTTGGGGGCATGTTTTGCATGGTATTTCATATATAACGTTTTTCATTGAGGTGATTGGTAATTTGTCTTTACCTGATATGAGTGTTTTTCTTAATGAAGTTGTTGGTTTATGTGCTATATTGATGTTAAATGGTTGTAAGTGTCTTGATATGATTTCTGATATGCCATGTATATATGGAAGTGAGTACCATTTAGGTGGGTTTTGTGGGTTTTTGTTGTTTGTGTCTGTTTGTTTATGTGGTTTGTGTCTTAGGCAGTCTTTGATGA
This sequence comes from Hydrophis major, assembly GCA_033807585.1. Lineage (NCBI taxonomy): Eukaryota > Metazoa > Chordata > Lepidosauria > Squamata > Elapidae > Hydrophis > Hydrophis major. Next base: position 93,065,334 of record CM066330.1, on the reverse strand, counting down.
AGCTTTTTGGGTATCCATTGGTTATGAAGAGGTTGTATAGAAAGTTTAGTTCTTCTTTTCGTGTTTTTTTATCTTGGCAATAAGTGTAGGCTCGTTTGAAGAGTGTTGAGATGCAGCTTCTTTTGTGTGTGGTAGGGTGGTTGCTTCTGTAGTGGAGTATAATGTCAGCATTTGTTTTCTTTCTGTATACGCTTGTTTGTAATTTGCCATTTTCAAGAAGTTTTAAGTTGACATCTAGAAATGATAGTTGAGTATTATTCATTTCTTCTCGTGTAAATTGTATATCTGGGTGTATTGAGTTGATTGCTTTGTGTAGTTGTTCTAATTCAGTGCGTTTGACAATGACAAATGTGTCATCCACATATCGAAGCCATAGTTTTGGTTTGAGATTTGTAAAAACGGATTTTTCTAGATCTTGTAACACTATTTCAGCTATGAAACCTGAAATAGGAGAGCCCATTGGTGTGCCTTTTTTCTGGAGGTCGAATTTATTGTTAAATTGACAGTAGTTGGTTAGGCAAAGGGTGATTAGCTCCATTACTCTGTCAGTGGGGATATTGATGGGTTTTTCTTCTAATTGTTGTTTAATTATATTTTTGGCATGTTCAAGAGGGATCGATGGAAAAAGTGATATAACATCAAAGGATACCATGCATTCATCTGGTTTTATTTGTATTTCTTTGATTCGTTCAAGAAAGGTGTATGCATTTGTAATACTGTGTTCTGAGTTTGCAATTAAATGTTTGAGGTGTTGGAGAAGCCATTTGGCTAAGTTGTAGGTGGGGGTTCCGATGAGTGAAATTACCATACGAAGTGGAATGTTCGGTTTGTGTATTTTTGGAAGTCCATATGCTCTGGCAATGGAGGGGCTGGTTATTAGGATGAATTTGCTGTCTTCATTTGAAATGAATTTTTCTTTAGAGAGTCGTTTGATTGTTGAAATTATTGTATTGTTTTGTTTCTTTGTGGGATCATTTTGTAATTCTGTGTATGTTGTGGTGTCTTCTAATAATGTAGTTGCTTTGGTGATATAGTCATCTTTATTCATGATGACTGTAGCTCCTCCTTTGTCTGCAGGGAGGATGACTATAGATTTATCTTTTCGTAAGGATTGTAATCCAAGGTTTTCTTTTTTTGTTAAAATGTGATCTGGGTTCTTTGATCTTAGTAAACCTGTAACTGTGTTTCTGATTGTTGATCTGGTGTTATCAGTTATTTCTGGTCTGGAGAGGATTGCTTCCAGGTCAGCCATGAAATCAATGAATTGTGCATCTTTGGTGTTGAATTTTAGTCCATGGGAGAGTAAATTGAGTTCTGTTGTTGTTAATTGTCTTGTTGATAGATTTACAGCTTTTTGATTTGTTTGTGGAGGTGTTGTATTTGAAGTAAGTTTTTGTAATTTGGTTTCAAGTGATGCGCGTTTGGTTTGGCTGCTATTTGATGCTGAAGATTTGATTTTGTCATTAAGTTGTGAAAAAAGTTCTGGATAGAGTTTTTTCTCACATATTGTTTTTAATTGATCGGCTTCGGCTTTAAACCGATGAAGCCGGTTTTGTGCATCTTGAATTAAGACGCGCAGCATGCGGCGGCCGTTCTGAGCGGCTATTTTGTATCCGAACGGCGATTTGACAGGTGGATTGGATTTTACTGACCTTGGCAATACGTTTGTGTCTCTGCATCGGTGTAGAAACCATAGCTGTTGACGTGTAGCGGCTTCTCTTCGGGCAAGTTTTTCCCATTTTCGGGCTTGTCGGAGCGTATCACGCTCTTGGGTATTTCGTATAATTGTGAAGGTTTGCATCCCGAGATATAAGTTCAGAAGAAAAGGAGATTGCTCTTCGGGAAAAAAGTTTTTATTTTTGTTCAGAATTTTCGGATTTGTTATCTCAAGTCCGTCTTCAGTGAACAGTTAGTTGGAGATGTGTCAGGGAAGGAGCTTTGGTCGTTGTTTCTGTCGTTGGTGTCAGCGTTCTATAGATTGGTAGCGCGGGCATCAATCGCGTGATTGGCTTGTCAGTTGTTTTGGGTGCGAGCTGGGTTGTTTTTTGATGTTGTTCATCCAATTATCACGTAAACTTTGATAGTTGGGGTCAATGTCTTTGTGGCGATTAATGCAATTGGTGCCAGTATGCCATGCTTTAATAAATTCGCATGCCCCCAAAAATACATTGGCCAAACTGGAAAACAACTCCACGAAAGAATACATGAACACACATTAGCAGTTAAAAGAAGAGACCCACTATCTCAAATAGCAACACACAGTATAGAGCACAATCATTGCTTCAACTGGGATGCAACCAAAATAATTGGCACAGGCAAAACACGTTATGCACGCGAATTTATTGAAGCATGGCATACTGGCACCAATTGCATTAATCGCCACAAAGACATTGACCCCAACTATCAAAGTTTACATGATAATTGGATGAACAACATCAAAAAACAACCCAGCTCGCACCCAAAACAACTGACAAGCCAATCACGCGATTGATGCCCGCGCTACCAATCTATAGAACGCTGACACCAACGACAGAAACAACGACCAAAGCTCCTTCCCTGACACATCTCCAACTAACTGTTCACTGAAGACGGACTTGAGATAACAAATCCGAAAATTCTGAACAAAAATAAAAACTTTTTCCCGAAGAGCAATCTCCTTTTCTTCTGAACTTATATCTCGGGATGCAAACCTTCACAATTATACGAAATACCCAAGAGCGTGATACGCTCCGACAAGCCCGAAAATGGGAAAAACTTGCCCGAAGAGAAGCCGCTACACGTCAACAGCTATGGTTTCTACACCGATGCAGAGACACAAATGTATTGCCAAGGTCAGTAAAATCCAATCCACCTGTCAAATCGCCGTTCGGATACAAAATAGCCGCTCAGAACGGCCGCCGCATGCTGCGCGTCTTAATTCAAGATGCACAAAACCGGCTTCATCGGTTTAAAGCCGAAGCCGATCAATTAAAAACAATATGTGAGAAAAAACTCTATCCAGAACTTTTTTTCACAACTTAATGACAAAATCAAATCTTCAGCATCAAATAGCAGCCAAACCAAACGCGCATCACTTGAAACCAAATTACAAAAACTTACTTCAAATACAACACCTCCACAAACAAATCAAAAAGCTGTAAATCTATCAACAAGACAATTAACAACAACAGAACTCAATTTACTCTCCCATGGACTAAAATTCAACACCAAAGATGCACAATTCATTGATTTCATGGCTGACCTGGAAGCAATCCTCTCCAGACCAGAAATAACTGATAACACCAGATCAACAATCAGAAACACAGTTACAGGTTTACTAAGATCAAAGAACCCAGATCACATTTTAACAAAAAAAGAAAACCTTGGATTACAATCCTTACGAAAAGATAAATCTATAGTCATCCTCCCTGCAGACAAAGGAGGAGCTACAGTCATCATGAATAAAGATGACTATATCACCAAAGCAACTACATTATTAGAAGACACCACAACATACACAGAATTACAAAATGATCCCACAAAGAAACAAAACAATACAATAATTTCAACAATCAAACGACTCTCTAAAGAAAAATTCATTTCAAATGAAGACAGCAAATTCATCCTAATAACCAGCCCCTCCATTGCCAGAGCATATGGACTTCCAAAAATACACAAACCGAACATTCCACTTCGCATGGTAATTTCACTCATCGGAACCCCCACCTACAACTTAGCCAAATGGCTTCTCCAACACCTCAAACATTTAATTGCAAACTCAGAACACAGTATTACAAATGCATACACCTTTCTTGAACGAATCAAAGAAATACAAATAAAACCAGATGAATGCATGGTATCCTTTGATGTTATATCACTTTTTCCATCGATCCCTCTTGAACATGCCAAAAATATAATTAAACAACAATTAGAAGAAAAACCCATCAATATCCCCACTGACAGAGTAATGGAGCTAATCACCCTTTGCCTAACCAACTACTGTCAATTTAACAATAAATTCGACCTCCAGAAAAAAGGCACACCAATGGGCTCTCCTATTTCAGGTTTCATAGCTGAAATAGTGTTACAAGATCTAGAAAAATCCGTTTTTACAAATCTCAAACCAAAACTATGGCTTCGATATGGGGATGACACATTTGTCATTGTCAAACGCACTGAATTAGAACAACTACACAAAGCAATCAACTCAATACACCCAGATATACAATTTACACGAGAAGAAATGAATAATACTCAACTATCATTTCTAGATGTCAACTTAAAACTTCTTGAAAATGGCAAATTACAAACAAGCGTATACAGAAAGAAAACAAATGCTGACATTATACTCCACTACAGAAGCAACCACCCTACCACACACAAAAGAAGCTGCATCTCAACACTCTTCAAACGAGCCTACACTTATTGCCAAGATAAAAAAACACGAAAAGAAGAACTAAACTTTCTATACAACCTCTTCATAACCAATGGATACCCAAAAAGCTTCATCAAAGACTGCCTAAGACACAAACCACATAAACAAACAGACACAAACAACAAAAACCCACAAAACCCACCTAAATGGTACTCACTTCCATATATACATGGCGTATCAGAAATCATATCAAGACACTTACAACCATTTAACATCAATATAGCACATAAACCAACAACTTCATTAAGAAAAACACTCATATCAGGTAAAGACAAATTACCAATCACCTCAATGAAAAACGTTATATATGAAATACCATGCAAAACATGCCCCCAAAAATACATTGGCCAAACTGGAAAACAACTCCACGAAAGAATACATGAACACACATTAGCAGTTAAAAGAAGAGACCCACTATCTCAAATAGCAACACACAGTATAGAGCACAATCATTGCTTCAACTGGGATGCAACCAAAATAATTGGCACAGGCAAAACACGTTATGCACGCGAATTTATTGAAGCATGGCATACTGGCACCAATTGCATTAATCGCCACAAAGACATTGACCCCAACTATCAAAGTTTACGTGATAATTGGATGAACAACATCAAAAAACAACCCAGCTCGCACCCAAAACAACTGACAAGCCAATCACGCGATTGATGCCCGCGCTACCAATCTATAGAACGCTGACACCAACGACAGAAACAACGACCAAAGCTCCTTCCCTGACACATCTCCAACTAACTGTTCACTGAAGACGGACTTGAGATAACAAATCCGAAAATTCTGAACAAAAATAAAAACTTTTTCCTTTATGGAATTGGTGAATAATATTTTTGGTGACTTGATTCAGAACGACTATGCTATTAGATAGCATATCTCTGGTGGAACAGTGGTTAGAATGCAGTATTGCAGGCTAACTCTGTCGATTGCCAGCAGTTTGATTCTCACTGACTCACGGTTGACTCATCCTCTCATCCTTCTGAGGTCAGTAAAATGAGGACCCGGATTGTTGAGGGCAATATACTGATTCTGTAAACCATTTAGAATCGGCCGTAAGGCACTGTGAAGTGATATATAAATCTAAGTGCTACTGCTATTGCTATTTTAGTTTGTTTGTTTTTTTTTCTCATGGATTTTTGGATGGAATGTTAATATTTTTCTTTCTTTATAAATAAATAATAAACATTCAGGCTTACAACATTTGTTTGTGCATTTCCTATCTCAAAGCAGCAGAAACAGCACCTAAAAGCACAAAAGAACAATAAAGAACATCTACAAAATGTTTGGAAATAACAAATGAACAGAAACTACAAGTTATTTATCAATGCTTTGCCATATGTAATCCTTTTTCATTAATTTAAATAATTTTACTAAATTAAGATTATGTAGAATTCAATGAATGGCAAGGAATCTTTTAGGCTCTTAGTTTAAAATGATATTGTGAGAAAAATAACATCTTTCTTTTAAATCCCACTCCCATCCATGTAAAGATTGTGCTAATCATCATATTGTGCTAGTCATCATAGGTTAAGAAGAAATGTACAGAGATATTGTAGATCTTGAAGATGGAGCTATAGTGATATATCTAGGGCTAGAATGAAAAACATAACTGCCATTCTTACCCCCAAAATGAGAAGAGATAACTTTTTTTCTTATTTTAAAATATTCTCTTATATCAATATTTTGGACATTTAAGCATCAGTGTTCAGGTAATCCACCACAGCTAAAGCATTATGAGACTAATTGAGTTTACGAATACCGTGTTTCTCATATAATAAGGCCAGGTCTTATATTTTTTTGAGCCCCGAAAAAATGGCTAGGCCGTCTTTTCAGGGATGACTTAATTCCCCCCCCCCCTTGCATCTTCGGGCAGGCGGGCAGCGACGGCTTGGATGTTGACCTCGGCATTGGTGGGGCACTTTGTATCAGGGTCAATGCAGGGAGCACCATTTCCAGGTGTACAACAAAAGTACTTCCTAACAGCAAGCCCCCCCCGCCATTTCCCCCACATTTCGCATATTTTAATATAGGCCTTAATTTGGGGGGAGGGGCTTAATTTCATTTCATGCCTATAAAACATGCTGGGACTTCCTATTGGGGGAGGCCGTATTGTTGGAGAAACAGGGTATTATCTATTTCAGTTAAATATACCTTCATCTCTTCTTCTTAAAAGTCTCACTGAGGGAATACAATGAATCTACTGTTCAGTATTTTGCTGTAGATATTGGATCTATATTAACTTTAGATAACACAGGAACACAATTTGAAGACACATTGCCAATTGAACATGGCTTCTTTTTATAATTTTTAAAATAGATTTTCTGTCACCCCCTCTCAGTTTGAAAGACATGGCAATTAAATTTTTGCACTGGCAAAGATTGTAATAAAAATGTAATACATTTATACATATTATCACTTTACTGATGTTTTGTGCCACAACTAAATATGACATAAGGAAAAAACTGAAACTATTCACAGAATTGTTCAAAATATGCCAGTTTCTGAATATCATAGAAATACTTACCTTCTGTTGTGATTAGATTTTTATTTGAGGAACCTTGGATCTTAATTTTGATTTCTCTTCAGTTTATGATTACAAATTCAGTTAAAAAAACCCTACTGCCAGCTTCTTGGGTTTGGTTCATAACTTGGATCTGCATATTGTATTTATGGCGGACGTATAAACCAAGCTTCAACTACTAAATTTATATGGATGAAACAGTCATTACAATACTCTTGTTGGAAAATTATATAAGTCTCTGTTAACTATTTAAAAAATTGAGTATTTGGTCAGTAAATTGCACATAACTCTGAGAGGTGGCATGTGGACTTGGCAAAGTAGCTCAGAGATCCTGGCATGCAGAAGCATGCTTGAAATAAAACTGTGCTTTGATTTCAGTTGTGGCAGTCTGTGCCTGAAGTGAGCAGGGAATGTAGCATGTAGCATTAAGACTGGTTATCTGTGTACTTTTTTCCTATATTACTAATGTTATTTCCTCATTGAAACAACAACCTCCTAAGATTGGGTTAATCACCCTATTGGTCTTTAGAAAACCATTAAAATATTATTATTTTTCCAGACAGGCTTTGAAAAGATTAGTGATGAATAGGGGACTGAATACTGTGGCCTTATTTCATTTTGCTTATTATAATTTAAGTGTTGCCTTGTTTTGATTTTCTTATTATAGTTTGTATATTAATATTATTTTTATGTAGTAAATTGATTTCCTAATTGGAATGGAGCTAAAGTTGGAGAAACATTTGCTCTACTTCACTCAACTATCATATCTTTCCATTCATACTTGTCATTTTTATTCATTAGATAAAGATAAATTTCCCCTGTCCAATCACGTCTGGCTCTAGGGGGTGGTTTGACATCTCTGTTTCTTACCTGAGGGAAATCATCATTTCCAAAACATTTCCATGGTCATGTGGCCAGCATGATTTTATATCAATGCACATGGAATGCTGTTATCTTCCCATTGAACAGGTGCCTATTAATCTGTTCACATTTGCATATTTTTGAACTTCTAGGTTGGCAAAAACTATGGTAAGTAAAGGGAGCTCATCCCATTGTGTGGTGCTGAAGCTTTCCAGCTGACAAGCTCAGTGGAATCATTCTGCCATCTCTGCAAAGATGATGGTACTAAAACTACAACTCTGAACAAATATGAATTATTAGGGGAAGGCGGAGCTTCGTTTCGGCGATACAGCTGCGATCTCAGGGCTCTGAGATCGCAGCCGATATTTTCTCCCCTGGTCGGTCCCAACGGACCTAAACCGTCCCGTAGAGATGGTGATCATGAAGGGCATAGTCCCAGGATCCCAGGGTTATCGCAAAATCTCTGGTTTGATCCGGGAGAAGCCTTCTTGCTGGGGGCGGAGAGGCAGCCTCCATAGCTCGGGACTGCTCCGGAAAGAAAGTGGCTGGAAGTGAAAGTGTGTCGGCTGGGTGAGAAACTTCTATTTTTGTTGTAAATTCGCTGAGATTTGAAAGGGCACCCTGAATAGAGAAGAAACCTGTGAGATTTTTTTTTTTTTTGACAAAAACTGTGTGAGCGGCGTTTTTTAAAGTGATGTCAAATTGAGGCTTGGATTTTTTTTCTTTTTCTTACTTTTTTTGAGGGGACTTTAGTGTGACTTTGTAGGTAACCGGATTGAATTTTCTCTTACATATATTTTTATGCTCATTTTGATTTTTTTTAATTTTCTTTTTAGGATAGAGGCTCCCTTTGGCTTTTTTTTTTTTTTTTTGCATAAATTATCCTTTTTTTCTGGCTGGGGGGGGAGAGTATTAAGAAACTTTGTAACACTGCCAACTAGAGGCTTGAAAATATTTTATTTGAACTGGAGAAAATTGTAAGAAGACTCCTTCTCAAGGACATTTTAATGTGATAAGATAGAGGGAGAGCACAGCAAAATATTATTACAGGTGTTCTCCTGGACTCTTATCAATATTTCAACACTTGAGGCTTGGCTTTGAAGCTGGTGGAGAAGAGAGTCATAATAAGAGCCTTGGACAATTAAATAAAGTGCAGTGTGCATATATAAATAAAGTGCAGTGTGTATATATGGATGGATCTTTGGTTATTCGGGTTTTCTCCCGCATAAGATTGGAAGTATCTAGGCAACGTTTCAATGAAGTGTCATTCATCATCTTCAGGCTTGGTCTTCAGCTCTGTGCTTCTCAGAGTGATGTGAGCTTGCAGCTGCTTCTTCCTTTTAACTGCTAGTGGGGGTGTGACTTGATTGGGTGGGGGCTTGGCTGTGTTCTGATTGGGTGGGGGTGTGTTCTCATTGGTTGGGGGTTTGGCCAGCCAATCAGAACACAGCCAACCCCCCAACCAATCAGAACACAGCCAACCCCCCAACCAATCAGAACACAGCCAAACCCCCAACCAATCAGAACACAGCCAAACCCCCAACCAATGAGAATACACCCCCACCCAATCAGAATACAGCCAAGCCCCCACCCAATCAAGTCACACCCCCACTAGCAGTTAAAAGGAAGAAGCAGCTGCAAGCTCACATCACTCTGAGAAGCACAGAGCTGAAGACCAAGCCTGAAGTTGATGAATGAGACTTCATTGAAATGTTGCCTAGATAGTTCCAATCTTATGCGGGAGAAAACCCAAATAACCAAAGATCCACATACAAATACCCGCGAGAACCTCAGAAAACATATATATATTTATATATATGTTAATATATTACTTGTGATACCCCTACTCACCAGCCACTTTGTAAATTCCAATTTTAGTAATAGTCTTATTTTTGCTTTTTATTTCAAAGGGAAAGCCTCAGAGCTTTTTCTTCTCCTTATTTTTACTGGGATCCTTTTGCTTTTTCTATCCATGTTTTTGGACCACTCTGTTTTTTTCTTTTTGATTATTGAGACTTCTCAACTGGATTAAGGTGTGAAGAACCTGAAGGAATTTCTTCTTTTCTTTTTTCTTTTTGTTCTTTTTTTTCTTAATCAATACTATTATCTTTGGGTTTTTTTTTCCTTTCTATTTTTCATTTTTTATGGTGGATTACCTCGTAATTGGATTAGGGTCTAGAAGAACCTGAAGATTTTTCTTCTTTTTCTTCTTTGGTTTTGGGCCTTTTACTATTGGATTTTTCCATTTTGGATTATAATTGGCTATTCTACCGGTTGGATTAAAAGTTAAAAAGAATTTGAAGCTTTGGAAGCATTAAAATGAGTAGGAAACCAATATCATCTGGCGTTTCTACTTCTACCTCTGCCTCCCCACCAGCTGGAGAACAACGTTTAATTTAAACAATGTTGAAGCAAGATAAAGAACAAGAAAAAGTAACTTTACAGATGATTATGCAAGGAATCCAAGATCTCAAGACAAAATCAGACACCATTGAACAAAGAATAGAGAACATTGAACAGAGAACAGAGAAGACTGATGAAAAAGTGGAAAATATTAAACAAATGATGGTGAAGTATGAGGAGAGATTCCAAAAAATTGAGGAAGAAGGTAAACAACAAATATGAATTATTAATATACAAGCACTAAAGAGTGGGAAATATTTTGTGCAAAGTTTTACCACCAGAGGTTATGGAGTTGCATATAAGTCTAGTAATTCTTGGGACAGTCTACAGATAACAGTACCAAAGACTGGATTCAATATATCAATGTATAAATAGAAACATATTTGCACATCTTATAGTGCTGATCTGATCTTGTGATTTCTTGAAGTTTTCTCCAGCTAGGTATGCAAATTTAACCATCATTCTTCTTCTACCTATTAATCATTATTTCAGGGCTGCCTCCTATAATAATCAAATAGAAAATCTGGGAGAAGGCGGAGCTTCGTTTCGGCGATACAGCTGCGATCTCGGGGCTCTGAGATCGCAGCCGATATTTTCGCCCCTGGTCGGTCCCAACGGACCTAAACCGTCCCGTAGAGACGGTGATTGTGAAGGGCACTGTTCCAGGAACCCAGAGATATCGCAAAATCTCTGGTTTGATCCAGAAGAAGCCCTTTCGCTGGCGGCGGAGAGGCAGCCTCCATAGCTGCTGAAGTCGGGACAGCTCCGGAAAGAAAGTGATTGGAGTGAAAGTGTGTCGGCTGGGTGAAAAAAACTCTTTTGTGTTGTAAATTCGCTGAGGTTGGAAAGTTCATTCTGAAGAGAGAAGAAAGCTGTGAGATTTTTTTTTTTTGACTGAAATTGTCTGAGCGGCGTTTTTTAAAGTGATGTCAAATTGAGGCTTGGGTTTTTTTTTTCTTTTCTTTATATTTTTTGGAAAAGATTTTACTGTGACTTTGTAGGTAACCGGATTGAAGTTTCTCTTATATATATTTTTATGCTCCCTTTGATTTTTTAACTTTCTTTAGGATAGAGGCTCCCTTTGGCTATTTTTTCTTTTTTTTTTTTCTGTATATATTATTCCTTTTTTCCGGCTGGGGGGGAGGAAGAGCATTAAGAAACTTTGTAACACTGCCAACTAGAGGCTTGAAAGTATTTTATTTGAATGGGAGAGAATTGCAAAAAGACCTCTTCCCAAGCACATTTTAACGTGATAAGATAGAGGGAGAGCACAGCAAAATATTATTGCAGGTGCTTTCCTGGACTGTTATCAAGAACACTTGAGGTTTGGCTTTGAAGCTGCTGGAGAAGAGAGTCATAACAAAAGCCTTGGATAAATAAATAAAGTGCAGTGTGCTTTCTTTATATATACCCCATACGCTAGCCTTTTTTTAAATTTCAATTCTAGTAATATTTTTATTTTTGTTTTTTTATTTTTTTAAAGGGAAAGCCTGAGGGTTTTTTTTTTCTTTATTTTTCTTTTCTTTTTTATTGGGACTTTTTTGCTTTTCCTATCTATGTTCTTGGACCACTTTGTTGTTGTTTCTTTTATTATTATTATTATTATTATTGAGACTTAAGGTGTGAAGAATCTGGGAACTTTTAGTTTTTCTTTTTTTTGCTCTTAATCAATATTATTATTTTTGGATTTGTTTTTCTCCTTTCTATTTTTTTCTTTTTTTATGGTGAACTATTTCGTAATTGGATTAGGGTCTAGAAGAACCTGAAGATTTTTCTTCTTCCTTTTTTGCTGTTTCTTCTTTGGTTTCGTGTTTTTTACTATTGGAGTTTTCCATTTTGGATTATAATTGGCTGCTTTACTAGTTGGATTAAAAGTTAAGAAGAATTTGAAGCCTTGGAAGCATTGAAATGAGCAGGAAACCAATATCAACTGGCATTTCTGCTTCTACCTCTGCTTCCCCACCAGCTGGAGGACAACGCTTAATCCAGACAATGTTGAAGCAAGATAAGGAACAAGAAAGAGTAACTTTACAGATGATTATGCAAGGAATCCAAGATCTCAAGACAAAATCAGACATCATTGAACAAAGAACAGGAAATATTGAACAAAGAACAGAAAATATTGAACAAAGAATAGAGAAGACTGATGAAAAAGTGGAAAACATTAAACAAATGATGGTTAAGTATGAGGAGAGATTTCAAAAAATTGAGGAAGAAGGAAAACAAAGAGAGAAAAAGATTGGAAATATTGACAGCTGATTAACAGCGGTTGAACAAGAAAAAGGTGGGATGCTGAGGTGGAAGATGGAAAGGTCAGAATTTTACCTTAGATTTCAAAATATAGAAGAGGAAAAAGGAGAAAACTTGGTAGCGCTAATGATAGAAATTTTAGCAGATGCTTTGGAAATTACAGAGGAAAAGATGATGGATGGAATAGATGAGGTATATCGAGTTTATACAAGATATGCGATGAGGAATAAATTACCCAAGGAAGTCCATATTAGATTTACTAAAAAATCCATTAAAACACAAATATTACAAGTGGTAAGAGAGAAAACATTGAAATACAAAGGTAAAGAGATTGTGGTTTTAAAACAAATACCCAGAAGAGTGAGAGAGATGAGAAGAGAATATCGATTTCTGACCAAAATGCTACTGGAAAACGAAATGAATTATAGATGGCTGATTCCAGAAGGATTAATGTTTACGTGGCAAGAGCAGAGACATAGAATTGATTCAATTGAAAAAGCAGAATTTTTCCATGCAGAATTTTTTGGAAGAAGAAGAGAGGAGGCAGAGAAAGAGGTCTCATTAATTGAGTCTCAAGAGGAACAACTGGAGACTGAAAAAGAGAAAGGAGTTGTAAGTGGACAGGTGGACAATAAAGAACAGTGTGAAGTGAGATCCACGAGAGCTGTTAGACCTAAATATAAAGCATAATCATGGAAGAAAGAAAACTGATTACAATGAATATAAATGGACTTAATTCAGCTGTTAAAAGAAGGAAAACTTTTCATAAATTAATGAAATTAAAATTTGATATAATTTGTCTACAAGAAGTTCATATTCAAAAACAACATGAACAATTGTTAGTACAGCCAAAATTGGGGAAAATATTTACTTCTTTGACTCAATGTAAGAAAAGAGGAGTGGTTCTATACATTAAAGAGGCTATCCCAGCAAAATTGATTTACACGGATGAAGATGGAAGAATATTAATGGTAGAAATAATGGACAATAATATAAAAATACTCTTGATTGCAATTTATGCTCCGAATGATAAACAAGAAGAGTTTTATAAAAAGCTACATATGAAAATAATTGGACTGGACTATGTTAATATAATTATGATGGGAGATTTTAATGGAATTGTGGACAATAAATTGGACTATATAGCAACAACAACAAAGCAAAATAGAAAGGCTCTCCCAAGGTCTTTTTTTAAAATGACAGATGAATTAACTTTAAAAGATATTTGGAGAGAAAGAAATGTTAAAGCTAAACAATATACTTTTTACTCAAATAGACATTTATCATGGTCCAGATTAGATATGATTTGGATCTCAACAGAATTAATATCCAATATTAAAGAAACAAATATTGAAACAAGTACTTGGGCAGATCATAGCCCAATGACAATTAAATGGAAGGGACAAAAAAAAAGATCGAGATGGACATTAAACAATACTATTTTAAAGGAGAAAGATTTTATACAATGGATGGAGAAGGAATTGGCTTTTTTCTTCAGAGAAAATAAAATAGAAGATACTTCAACGCAAAATGTGTGGGATACAATGAAGGCATATGCCAGAGGTTTGATAATAGATAATATAAGAAAAAAGAATGTTAGGAAAGGCAAGCTTTTAAGGCCTTGGAAGATGAGTACAAAATTCTTGAAAAAGAATTACAGAAAATGCCACAGAAAAAGGATATTAAATTGAAGCTGGATGTAATTAAACATAAAATGGAATTAATAGAGAAAGAAGAACTGGCACAGAAAATCAGAAACTCTAAACAAAATTATTTTGAAGATGCAAATAAACCAGGTAGATGGCTAGCATATAAATTGAGAAAAGAGAAGGAATCAAGAAAAATATTGAAGTTAATAGATGAACAAGGCCAAGTTTGTTATGGGAATAAGAAGAAAAAAGAAATTATTCGAGATTTTTATGGGCAATTATATAAACAAGAGAATATTGATGAAGAAAAAGTCAAACAGTATTTACAGGAAGCTAATTTACCAAAGATACCTAAAGAGACTGAAGAAATGCTAGAAAGCAATATAACAATGATGGAACTAAATGAAGCATTTAAGAGACAAAATAATGGGAAAGCATCGGGTCCAGATGGGCTTCCAGCAGAATTCTATAAAACATTTCAAGAATCATTGAGCATCCAATTGTTAGAAGTTATGAATGAAGTTATGTTAAAAAAGATGATACCGAAAACATGGTCAGAGGCTTACATTACACTTATACCGAAGGAAGAGATTGACCCACTGCAAATTAAGAATTATAGACCTATTTCTTTATTGAACGCAGACTATAAAATCTTTGCTTCAATCTTAGCAGAAAGACTTAAAAAATATCTAAATAATTTTATTCACCCAGATCAAAATGGATTTCTGCCAAAGAGACAAATTAGAGACAATATGAGAGTAATCTTGGACACTTTGGAATACTATGAGGCTCATCCTGAAAAGCAAATGGCTTTGATATTCCTAGATGCTCAAAAAGCATTTGACAACATTAACTGGAGATTTATGTTATTATTATTGGAGCAGATGGGTTTTGCTAAAAAATTTATTCAAGCAATAGAAGCCATATATAATAAATAGACAGCAAGGGTAATGATGGAGGGGGAACTTACAGATTTTATTAATATAAGGAAAGGCACAAGACAATGATGCCCCCTATCTCCTTTGCTATTTGTGTTGACCTTGGAAGTGTTGAATAGAAATATTAGGGATGATAAAAGCATAAAAGGAATGAAAATTAAGAAGGAAGAATTTAAGCTACAAGCTTTTGCTGATGATTTAGCTTTTATTTTGGAAGACCCGCTAGAAACAGCTCCAAAGTTATTGGAAAAGATAGAGACTTATGGAGAGGTGGCTGGTTTGAAAATAAATAAAGATAAAACAAAGATTTTGACAAAGAATATGCTATTGAGACAGAGAGAAGAACTGGCAGATCTTTTGAAAATTCAAGTTACAAATAAGGTATAAGGATGAATTGGTTTTCATATGCACAAATACATTCAAGGTATGATGAAGATTCTAAAACGGAGGGATTTTATGATAAGCAGACTGATTTAGATAAGATCTTGATGGGTACTGATGAGAAAGTGATTAAAAAATTATATGGTTATTTACTGGGAATGAAATTAGAGGAAGAACAAGTCAAAGAAACTATGATTGTTTGGGGGAAGAATTTTGGATATGGGATTGATTTAGAGAAATGGCAGAAATTGTGGTCTCAAAATTATAAAATGACAATGTCAACAGCATATAAAGAAAATTTGTATAAGATGTTTTACAGGTGGCACTTTCCTCCGACAAGAATAGCAAGAATGTTCAAGAATAAATCTGAAAAATGCTGGAAATGTCATCAGATACCTGGCTCATATTACCATATGTGGTGGACTTGTGAGGACGCTAGAAAATATTGGACTATAACTCGCATGTGGTTGGAAAAAATGACAAAGAAACATATAGACTTGAAACCAGAGATCTTCTTATTGGGAATTTTACCTGATATATATAGTAAAGATTTGAAATATCTGATTGTAAATGTATTAACAGCGGCCAGGATTGTATTTGCTAAAAACTGGAAGAATGAGAAAATACCATTACAGGAAGAAATTATTAAGAAAATATTGGAATGTGCTGAGATGAGTAGATTGACATTTGAAATCAGAGAGCAAGAGGATAAACAATTCTATGAAATTTGGGATCTTTTTAAAAATTGGCTAGATGATAAAATACGATAATAGAATATTTTAGATAGTAAGAAATATCTTTATCTTGTTATTTTGCTATTATTTTGTTAATCGATATTATATTTATAAAGGTTTTTTTTTTTAGGATTGATCTGGTATGATTATATGATTAGTTGAATAATTTGGTTAAAGTATTGTTAGCTCATAAAGCATGAATGATTAAAAGTATAGTCAAAAAAAATTTTTTTTTTTGTTTAGTGATTATAGGATATATAAGTTTGGATTGATAATATGAGTTGTTATGTAACATAATTGTAACTGGGACTACAAAATGAATGCACAAAAATGATGAACCAACTGACACACTGCATGTAAATATGAGAGGTGTATGTTTTAATGTTTTGTTTGTCTTGTCTGTTTGTAGAAAATTAATAAAATTTTCTTTCAAAAAATAATAATAATAATCAAATAGAAAATCTTCAGGCACTTCTCCTGCCATTCACGGATGTAGCAAGCATAAGAAGATACCTTTTATGATAAATATATGCAGAATTCCCTTTGCTCTCACAAAGCAACAAGACCCTATGGACTCCTTACCCATACTTTGTGAGGGATTTTTTTCTAAAATCTCCTTTGTGTCTTGGGTTTATATGAAATACGCTAAAGTTCAAACAAAACAAATAAATAAATAATATACTTTGGGGGCTGCTAAGGTGTAGTAACTTATTCAACCTACATATCTAGAGGTCCCCACCATTCCAACAGCCTTGCATGCCAAATTGAATTACAGGAAAGCTATTACTGAATTAAAATGTTTTACTGTGACTTAAGGGGAAAATGATATAATGTGTGAATGGTAAATAATTATATTAATCTGTTAAACTAAATTACACTTAAATTAAATTTAGCTTTCCTCCTGAAAGCTTTCATCCATTTTTGGTGTTTAGCTCATAGGTCACTGCTCAAAGATCAAATATCATTCTCAGAACTGATTTTCATGATGTTTTCCCTGAATGATTTCTCAATGCAATGACAGTATTATTAATTTACTTAAGCAATGACCCATGTACTTATTTGTTTTACTTTTAAATCACACGTGTAAATATGGCTCAAAAAACATATATCACAAGATGGAACAATACAAAAGACAAGAGTGAAACCCAGCAAAGTAAAAGTCATGTTCACCAATAATAAGACTAAACCCAGCAGATAAAAGCTTATTCATGTCTCTATAAACCTAATAGAAGGCAAGCCACTTGTCTGTCTGTCTGCCTGTCTGCCTGCCTGCCTGTCTATCTGTGTCTGTCTGTCTGTCTCTGCCCAGGAAGAAGCAATGGAAAACCACTTCTGAAATCTTGCTAAGAATAATAAAATGGAAGTCTAGTCTAACCCTTAACTCAAGCAGGAGACCCTATACCATTTCAGATAAATAGCTGTCCAATCTCTTCATAAAAACCTTTTGTAATAGATGCGACTAGTTCAGGCAGTTGCCAAGAATCAACACTTACTCAAAGATACAAAAAGAAAAGAATCAAAATGTAATAATGAAAATAATATGAAGAGGTAGCAGCAACAGTGATTTTAAAAAGCAAGAGAGAAAATGGAGAAAATGCAATCACTGTTTCTTTTTACATTTTGTTCAACAAAGTGAGGCACGTTTAATATTAATGAAATGACTCAATTTGACATTAAATATAAGGACATAATTCAGTGTTAGTTTTAAATTGAAAGCCAGATATCTCAGTCCCTACATTTTTTTAGACTTTTTTCAGACCTAGAATTTTACAACTTGCAACTTCTAAAATATTCTAAACAAAGAAATACTTTTTTTTTTCAACAGGAGAATGAAAATACAATATATAATGCAATGCATAATATCTTTTACCAACTGAAATATCAGGCTGGAAGCTGGTGCCCACTTCTGCATAACAATCTGAGTTCCAGTGATAGAATTCTTGGAACAAATGTTCCGGCCGTGGAACTCCATTTGGTTGTAATCGGTAGCAGCACTTGTAAGCTTTTCAGCACCAAAGAAATACATCTAGTAATAATTTTAAAAATCTTTAGTTTAAGTGCTCAAAATTTTAGGCACAATTTAGTCAGGAGTGTCTGTCAAGTGATTGGGAAACTGCATCTCTTCAGTATCCATGTGGATGCATCCTTTTCCAACCAAGGTTGACCTAAACACTAATGCATTCAATGAAGTTCCTAATTTATAAACTCATTTAATATACAAGACTCAGTAAAACATTTAAAGCTTACGTTATGAGGAATATTAAACTCTTGATCTTAATTTCTAATTTCCTAATTTCTGATTTCCTAATTTCTAATTTCCTAATTTCTAATTAAGGTTTTGAAGCATAAGTGGAAATTGTAATGATCTTAGCACTCTCACCTTAAACTAAAGATTTTTAAAATTATTCTCATTGGTTGGGGGTTTGGCTGTGTTCTGATTGGTTGGGGGTTTGGCTGTGTTCTGATTGGTTGGGGGGTTGGCTGTGTTCTGATTGGCTGGCCAAACCCCCAACCAATGAGAACACACCCCCACCCAATCAGAACACAGCCAAGCCCCCACCCAATCAAGTCACACCCCCACTAGCAGTTAAAAGGAAGAAGCAGCTGCAAGCTCACATCACTCTGAGAAGCACAGAGCTGAAGACCAAGCCTGAAGATGATGAATGAGACTTCATTGAAACGTTGCCTGGATACTTCCAATCTTACGCGGGAGAAAACCCGAATAACCAAAGATCCATATATATATACATATATATATATATATATATATATATATGTGTGTGTGTGTGTGTGTTTTCTTAAGTTTTCGCGGGTACTTACATATATATGCACACTGCACTTTATTTAATTGTCCAAGGCTCTTATTATGACTCTCTTCTCCACCAGCTTCAAAGCCAAGCCTCAAGTGTTGAAATATTGATAAGAGTCCAGGAGAACACCTGTAATAATATTTTGCTGTGCTCTCCTTCTATCTTATCACATTAAAATGTCCTTGAGAAGGAGTCTTCTTACAGTTCTCTCCAGTTCAAATAAAATATTTTCAAGCCTCTAGTTGCAAGTGTTACAAAGTTTCTTAATACTCTTCCCCCCCCAGCCAGAAAAAAAGGATAATTTATGCAAAAAAAAAAAAAAAAAGCCAAAGGGAGCCTCTATCCTAAAAAGAAAATTAAAAAAATCAAAATGAGCATAAAAATATATGTAAGAGAAAATTCAATCTGGTTACCTACAAAGTCATACTAAAGTCCCCTCAAAAAAAGTAAGAAAAAGAAAAAAAATCCAAGCCTCAATTTGACATCACTTTAAAAAACGCCGCTCACACAGTTTTTGTCAAAAAAAAAAAAATATATCTCACAGGTTTATTCTCTATTCAAGGTGCCCTTTCAAATCTCAGCGAATTTACAACAAAAATAGAAGTTTCTCACCCAGCTGACACACTTTCACTTCCAGCCACTTTCTTTCCGGAGCTGTCCCGACTTCAGCAGCTATGGAGGCTGCCTCTCCGCCCCCAGCAAGAAGGCTTCTCCCGGATCAAACCAGAGATTTTGCGATAACCCTGGGATCCTGGGACTATGCCCTTCATGATCACCATCTCTACGAGACGGTTTTGGTCCGTTGGGACCGACCAGGGGCGAAAATATCGGCTGCGATCTCAGAGCCCTGAGATCGCAACTGTATCGCCGAAACGAAGCTCCGCCTTCCCCTAATAATTCATATTTGTTCAGGGTTGTAGTTTTAGTACCATCATCTTTGCAGAGATGGCAGAATGATTCCACTGAGCTTGTCAGCTGGAAAGCTTCAGCACCACACAATGGGATGAGCTCCCTTTACTTACCATAGTTCTTGCCAACCTAGAAGTTCAAAAATATGCAAATGTGAACAGATTAATAGGCACCTGTTCAATGGGAAGATAACAGCATTCCATGTGCATTGATATAAAATCATGCTGGCCACATGACCATGGAAATGTTTTGGAAATGATGATTTCCCTCAGGTAAGAGATGTCAAACCACCCCCTAGAGTCAGACGTGATTGGACAGGGGAAAATTATCTTTATCTAATGAATAAAAATAACAAGTATGAATGGAAAGATATGGTAGTTGAGTGAAGTAGAGCAAATGTTTCTCCAACTTTAGCTCCATTCCAATTAGGAAATCAATTTACTATATAAAAATAATATTAATATACAAACTATAATAAGAAAATCAAAACAAGGCAACACTTAAATTATAATAAGCAAAATGAAATAAGGCCACAGTATTCAGTCCCCTATTCATCACTAATCTTTTCAAAGCCTGTCTGGAAAAATAATAATATTTTAATGGTTTTCTAAAGACCAATAGGGTGGTTAACCCAATCTTAGGAGGTTGTTGTTTCAATGAGGAAATAACATTAGTAATATAAGAAAAAAGTACACAGATAACCAGTCTTAATGCTACATGCTACATTCCCTGCTCACTTCAGGCACAGACTGCCACAACTGAAATCAAAGCACAGTTTTATTTCAAGCATGCTTCTGCATGCCAGGATCTCTGAGCTACTTTGCCAAGTCCACATGCCACCTCTCAGAGTTATATGCAATTTACTGACCAAATACTCAATTTTTTAAATAGTTAACAGAGATTTATATAATTTTCCAACAAGAGTATTGTAATGACTGTTTCATCCATATAAATTTAGTAGTTGAAGCTTGGTTTATACGTCCGCCATAAATACAATATGCAGATCCAAGTTATGAACCAAACCCAAGAAGCTGGCAGTAGGGTTTTTTTAACTGAATTTGTAATCATAAACTGAAGAGAAATCAAAATTAAGATCCGAGGTTCCCCAAATAAAAATCTAATCACAACAGAAGGTAAGTATTTCTATGATATTCAGAAACTGGCATATTTTGAACAATTCTGTGAATAGTTTCAGTTTTTTCCTTATGTCATATTTAATTGTGGCACAAAACATCAGTAAAGTGATAATATGTATAAATGTATTACATTTTTATTACAATCTTTGCCAGTGCAAAAATTTAATTGCCATGTCTTTCAAACTGAGAGGGGGTGACAGAAAATCTATTTTAAAAATTATAAAAAGAGGCCATGTTCAATTGGCAATGTGTCTGCAAATTGTGTTCCTGTGTTATCTAAAGTTAATATAGATCCAATATCTACAGCAAAATACTGAATAGTAGATTCATTGTATTCCCTCAGTGAGACTTTTAAGAAGAAGAGATGAAGGTATATTTAACTGAAATAGATAATACCCTGTTTCTCCAACAATACGGCCTCCCCCAATAGGAAGTCCCAGCATGTTTTATAGGCATGAAATGAAATCAAGCCCCTCCCCCCAAATTAAGGCCTATATTAAAATATGCGAAATGTGGGGGAAATGGCGGGGGGGGGGGCTTGCTGTTAGGAAGTACTTTTGTTGTACACCTGGAAATGGTGCTCCCTGCATTGACCCTGATACAAAGTGCCCCACCAATGCCGAGGTCAACATCCAAGCCGTCACTGCCCGCCTGCCCGAAGATGCAAGGGGGGGGGGAATTAAGTCATCTCTGAAAAGACGGCCTAGCCATTTTTTCGGGGCTCAAAAAAAAATAACACCTGGCCTTATTATATGAGAAACACGGTATTCCTAAACTCAAATCAATTAGTCTCATAATGCTTTAGCTGTGGTGGATTACCTGAACACTGATGCTTAAATGTCCAAAATATTGATATAAGAGAATATTTTAAAATAAGAAAAAAGTTATCTCTTCTCATTTTGAGGGTAAGAATGGCAGTTATGTTTTTCATTCTAGCCCTAGATATATCACTATAGCTCCATCTTCAAGATCTACAATATCTCTGTACATTTCTTCTTAACCTATCATGATTAGCACAATATGATGATTAGCACAATCTTTACATGGGTGGGAGTGGGACTTAAAAGAAAGATGTTCTTTTTCTCACAATATCATTTTAAACTAAGAGCCTAAAAGATTCCTTGCCATTCATTGAATTCTACATAATCTTAATTTAGTAAAATTATTTAAATTAATGAAAAAGGATTACATATGGCAAAGCATTGATAAATAACTTGTAGTTTCTGTTCATTTGTTATTTCCAAACATTTTGTAGATGTTCTTTATTGTTCTTTTGTGCTTTTAGGTGCTGTTTCTGCTGCTTTGAGATAGGAAATGCACAAACAAATGTTGTAAGCCTGAATGTTTATTATTTATTTATAAAGAAAGAAAAATATTAACATTCCATCCAAAAATCCATGAGGAAAAAAAAAAAACTAAAATAGCAATAGCAGTAGCACTTAGATTTATATATCACTTCACAGTGCCTTACGGCCAATTCTAAATGGTTTACAGAATCAGTATATTGCCCCCAACAATCCGGGTCCTCATTTTACTGACCTCAGAAGGATGAGAGGATGAGTCAACCGTGAGTCAGTGAGAATCAAACTGCTGGCAATCGACAGAGTTAGCCTGCAATACTGCATTCTAACCACTGTTCCACCAGAGATATGCTATCTAATAGCATAGTCGTTCTGAATCAAGTCACCAAAAATATTATTCACCAATTCCATAAAGGAAAATGCTAACCTACAGCTTCATCTTACAGTAATTAAGCATACACTATCAAGTAGAATGATTTTTTGTGATTACTTGGGTGATCTATCTGAAACCCAAATATTCACATTTTCCAATGTTATAAGTTAAAGGTTTTTCCATATACCTTGGTATGATTACGGAAGCTCATTTCAAGGGAATTAAATGAATTTGGTACATTGACAAGTATCAAGATTAATAAACAGAAAATAAAGATGTCAACAAAAATGTGAAAATAGAAGATCAAACCAAATTGATGAGTAAAGGGTTTTAAGATTGAGAAGCAGGTAAAATATTTGGTTTTCACTTTCAATATTGAGGTATCAAATATATTATGCTTTCCAAGCCTGAAACAAAGTATATTTCTAACTTATTTGAGATCATCCTTCCCATTCAGATCCTTTGCATTTTCAGCTATCAAGGTAGTGTCATCAACTCAGAACAGCTTTTCAATGTTTCTTTCCCCAACTTTAATTTTAAAACTCTGCTCATCTTTTTCTGATCTAGCTTCCGTAAATATATATTTTATATAAAATGGTAAATATTTTCATTGTCCAATCGTCTCCAACTCTAGGGGCCTAGGTTCATCTCCATTTGTTAGCCAAGAGAGCCAGCATTGTCTGAAGACATTTCCATGGACATGTGGCCAGGAAACAGAAACTGTTATCTTCTCAAGTGGTACCTATTAATCTACTTGCATTTGTATGGTTTCAAACTGCTGGGTGGACAGGAGCTGGGAAAAGTTACAGGAGCTCACCCCATCGTATAGCATTTGGGTTTCAAACCCAAGCTGTCACCTGGACAACTTACAAGGGTAGCATTTTTAAATGCTGAACCATCCTGTCCCCCTATATTTTATATATAGGTTGAATATAGATAGAATATATAGCCTTGTATCATTTCTTTTCTAATGTGGAACCTGTTTTTTATGTTCCTGACAAAATACTTAGATACAAAATAATGCCACTAGGAAGAGAAACTGCAACTTTTTGGTACGGAATAATCATATCTGGCAATTGACTTGAATTTCAAATGATGTTCAAATTCTTTAGACTTGCAATATTATGTTGAGTTATCCGGTGATATCCAAGTAAACCAAGGGAGGTTAGTGGCCAGAAAAACAAATAAATACTACACCAATTGTTATTAACATTTAAAGAGAAACTGTACAGCTGAGAAACAGTAAGCCCTTAAGAAAGGCTATAAAAGCTCCATCTCTTTGAAATATAAATGTGGAAAATTTTAATAATATTAATAACAAAACCTTTTCCAGCTGTTTTCTTATTTGCAAAATCAATGCAATGAATTTTGGAATATTTCCACCAGATGGGGAAAATACTCACATTTCCAAAACTGTTGATATAACTGAGATGGAGAGAAGTTTTGAGCCATATGTTATGAGAAACAAAACATGCATCCACATTTTTAACAGTTCTTCAAGAGCCATCTGTCACCCTGAACTCAATTGCAAAACATAAGAGATATTTCTCTTGCATGAAAGCAACCCTGCTTTGCTTGCTATCACCTCCCTACCACTACTTCACACACAGAGAGACACTGGTACCAAGATAAAGATATGATTTTGTTAATTTATATGGTTGCCTTACTTCATGCATGACTTAAGGCTTTGTCAGCAATAGTAGTGGTAAAGACCAGATCATAATAATAAAAAAAAAAGAGCAACAATCCAAAACATACATATACCTATGCATCAGAAAAAAAAAAAGTTAACCAATATTTCATACTACTCATAGACCCAATGATGGAGTTGGAGGTCTTTAATGCCTTCTAAAAGGCAGCCAAGGCTAACCATATCTTGGAGAATCCAAAGGCCTTTGCCTCTGTGATAGGGCCTGAAGCTTGCTCATCCTTTTAAACTTGGTACTGAACATACAAATATAATTTTACATGTAAAGATATGTCATATGTAAAGATATGTTATATGTTTATGTAAATCATTTATATCTCACTGATTATGGGGAAAATCAGCCAGACCAAAACTCTGCGCTGATACTGTTTACAATGAAAGATGTTTAAAGACACATTTAAATCTGTTGTTTAGATGAGTGGAGGCTAGAATTGCTCATTCCATCTGGATTGCATCATATGATTTTCAATAGTTCTAAGGGCTTATTTAATACCATTTACAGGTTGTCTGAACAGATAAACATACAATGCTACCATTTACATTTTCTTCAAATAACTTAATGACAAACCAACCCAGACTTCTAAAATAATTGTCAAACCACTATAGAGTCTAGAGATTGTATCTCACAAAAGTGGTTCTGATGATCATTCAGCCTTGGGACACAGTGGGGAAGCAGAGGCAAGATGGTGATTGACAATGACATATTGATGGATATTGAAGTGTGTGGGTTTAAAAAAAAAAAAGGCAGAAAAGCTCCAGCAGGTTTTGATGCTATCATCTACCCAGTTTTCTTTGGTAACTGATTTTTGCATTGAATAGAATCCTGTAAATGAGGAAAAAACTTCAGTCCAGTTACTAAAGACTTATCTGCTGCTTTGCAAATACATACATATACATGCATATACATACATGCACATGTGCATGCACACATGCATATACACATGTATATGTATATATATAATTTTTACTGATAAGTAATAACCAAATGTGATATATTTTCCTGCCCCTATAAACAAAAGAAACCTGTTAGATTATGTTGGCCAAGAGGCATGGTGGCTCAGTGGCTTAATGATGCTGGAAGTGATCTGCGCTCCAATAGTGCGAGTCCTATCACTGCATACTATGTTGGGCTCCTGACACTTGTTTCAGCTTCTGCCTTCCTTACAGTTTGAAAGCATGTAAATAGACAAATAGATACCACTTTGGCACAGAGATCAGTTGGTGCTCTGTGCTGGCAGGCAGATTCCTTCTGGCTCTGAACCTTCCTGATGGCTAGGTGGCTCTTGTGGAGAGAGGAGGGCCTTGGCCATTCACCTTTTTTTCTGATGTGAAGTTATCTCACCCTCTTGTGGTGTATGCAAGTATGTACCTGACAGAGTTGGTAAAAATACAACTCCACAATTGCATTGTAGCCTCCTGGCTAATGTAACAATGCCAAATGATGATGATGATGATGATCATGATGATGATGATGATGATGATGACTTAAATCTTTCTTCAAAGATTTGCAATAGACAGGCTGACATATACATGCACTTCCCCTGTATTTGCTACAGATCTTTCTTCAGGTCCTTAATTGAACTTCTCCATTCTAGACAATCTTCATAAGTATAGGCTTCCAGAATTGCCTAGCCAACATGACCCAATTGGATGCTCTTCCCAATATGGGCATTACTCAAATTGTGGGAAATATGTCTATACCAAGTAGAGCATGGACTTGAGATCTTTTCTGTAAGGTTGCAGCCACCCAAACTTATGTTTTCCAAGCTGTTCCATTCAGCTTCCTTTGGGTTTTTCAAATTTTCTCTTACAAACAACAAACGTGTCAAGATTTAAAATCAGGAAGAATGGTTACAGGAAATGGGAATGGCTAGTCTAGTGAAGAGAAGGACCAGGAAAGCATGATAGTAGGGTTCTAATATTTGAGGGGCTGGCACAGAGAGGAAGGGGTCAAGCTATTTTCTAAAGCACCTGAAGGCAAGATAAGGAATAGTAGATGGAAACTGATCAAGAACAGATTCAACCTAGAAATAAGGATAAATTTTCTGACAGTAAGAACAATCAACTAATGGAACAGCTTGCCTTCAGAAGTTGTGGGAGCTTTATCACTAGCAGCTTTCAAGAAGAGACTGGACTGCCATCTGTCAGAAATTGTGTAGGGTCTCCTGCTTGGGGGTGGGGTGGACTAGAATAATACAAGGTCCTGTCCAACTCTGTTATTCTTGTTAGATGGTGTGTATATAGAGAGTGGTAAAAAAAAAAAAGGCCAAGCACTTAAGCAGCATAAGGCTCTGGCTTGATCAACTAATCAGAATAAATGTAGTTTTCTTTGATGGAAAGTCTTTTCAGCCTTTTATCTGTTCCAGATGGGATTCTGGAAAGTTAATAAAATTAATATAACTTGGTTCATGTACTCATGCCTAATAACATATATGTACTATATGTATTATGAACACATTCTATATTACTCTAGGCCCTGATTACAGCATTTATGGGTGTCATGAAGTAGCTGGCTTGTTGGTACATACACACACATGCCTATCAATACTACCACCACCAGAGTTTGTTTCTGTATAAAATATCAGGCATACTTCTCAGTAATGAGTTTAAATGGAACTATTCAGCTATTCAAGGAATTGTGTATATGCTTTTCTCAGAAATTACATAGTACTGATCAATCAAAATTTGAGGCAGAGTAGAACAGAAAATAGTGCTAAAATTATGGTGTGTTAAACTGTCTGATTTAGGCAAACAAAATAGTTACAAGTAGGCTGAAGCAAAAGATGCTAATCAAGCTCATGTTTGAGTTAAAAATGAGCCTTAAGGGCTTACAAATCTTTTCTGGAAGAAAAGGCAGATTTTATTAATCCCAAACTCTTCTCTGGCTCAATTTAAAATTTAATCCAGAGAAGGATTCCTGATTTGTATGGCATTCTTCATTCTCTTATTGAGTTTCCCTCATCTACCCTGCCATATTTCCTGTTTTCTTCTTTTATTTTTATTATTTTTTGGTCTAAGGCCAAAAAAATATAGTACACATTTGTAATGCATAAAAGTAATAATAAGAACAAGAACAGCAGCAGCAGCAGCAACAACATCAATAATAATAATGGAAGTTATTGAAATGGTGTAATAGTTTCGAATACAGATGGATTGTCATTTGGAACATGCCAGATATCACAGTTGTCAAAAACCAAAATGTACATTTATTGATATTGCTGTACCAGGAGATCTAGACTCGAAGAAAAAGAACTGGAAAAAATTATGAAATATTGTGACCTGGGCATCAAAACTACGCAATTATGGATGAAACATGTAACTGTGATATTGTCATTGGGGCACTTGGTACCATGTTTAAAAATTTTGCAAAATTTATCAAGAAGTTGCAGTTTCCCGTTGTAGCGCCAGCAGAGCTGTAAAAGACCGCACTATTTGGAACAATTTATATTTTAAGAAGATACATGGTTGATACTTAGGATGCTGGCAGCAATCATCATGTATCAATCATCAGAGCTAGTCAATGATATTTGTGATACATTTTTAAATGTTCAGTTGACTCAGTTTCATGTTTAATGAATAAAATTTTATAATAATAGTAGACAAAAATTCTAAACCTAATCTGAACAGTTGGCTGACTGTGATGATCAACAACAAGATATGAACCAACTTTAGCAACCACCCTGTAGAATATGGATTGAAACAATAAGGAAAATATGAATTATCTGCCCCTGTTAAATAGTAAGCTAAGTCATGACTGCCAAAGCAATTTGGAATAACATTTTGATGTAGTAGCACATCAAGAAGTTCACTAACTATCAAATTATCTAAATTCTGGTTTAGTTTCAAATTGCCCTTGCAAAAACAATAATCTCAAAATGCTCTCTACTACTGCCCTTTATACCCTGTGACATTTTCCCAAATCATTTCTTTGAATTCTGGTCAAACCACAGTTGTCTTCCAAAGCTTTTGGTAAAAAATGCCTTATTTCTCATTTTGCAACTTCAATGAAGCTAAGTATTGTAGCTGTATTGACTCTAATCAATCTTGTTGTTTCATTTAATTTCTTTCCCCTCCCCTCACTTCCATTTAAGCTGTAAATATCTTGAAGTAGCAGAGCCTTGTATTTAGTTTGTAAACCATGGATTATTGGTGCCTCACTAATAAATATAGTAGAAGAGAACAGAAGCATTTAAAATGCTATATAACAGAATGCTCAGACCAGGTATAAATCCTTACTGTTTTGTAGTCCATGTTAGTTGGATACTATTGCAGTCCACCAATTTTATTTACAGGTTTTTTTTCCTGGAAAAATCTTTCCTCTAGCTAGTAGGAGAGGTGTTTTAGATGCATAGTGTGTTTTTCAATGTCTGTAGAGAATGTCTGTGTACATTCTCTGTTGCGGAAAATTGACTACCAGTAGACTTTGCCCAGTGCTCCAATTTATGATATAGATGGATTTGACAAAATTTGCAGATCTGCTTCCATAAAAATTCAGAGCCAATTTAATTCTAGTAAATCTTTCTCTCCACTTTAAAATCAAACATTGAGGCTCCAGATATCAGCAGAAAAAAAAAAAATCCTCTGCACCAAATCCCGAGGCCCACTCCATATTTTATATGGCCGATGAGCTAAGATTAGATGGGTGAAAAGGCCTAAGCCTCAGCCGAGCTTCTTGGGTAAAAGCAGGATGGGGTCCAAGGGTGTGATGACTTGGGAAGTGGTAGATCCCGGTGAGCCAGCATAATAATAATCACAGTGCTCCTTGGCAAAATGAAGCATTGGATTTCCATATTTCCACAACCTGGGCTGAGTTAATTTACCTCTTTATAAAAGGGTTTTTTATAATCTATAATCACTTGCAAGGAAATTAAAGGAGTAAACGGTCCACTTTCTGTGTCAGCACAATACAAGAGCCCTGGGCATGGCTAGCCTAGTGAAGAGAAGGACCAGGGGAGACTTGATAGCAGTGTTCCAATATTTGAGGGGCTGCCACAGAGAGGAAGGGGTCAAGCTATTTTCCAAAGTGCCTGTAGGCCTGACAAGGAATAATGGATGGAAACTGAACAAGGAGTGATTCAACCTGGAAAAAAAGAGAAATTTTCTGACAGAGCAATCAACCAATGGAACAGCTTGCTTTCGGAAGTTGTGAGTGCTTCATCACTGGAAGCTTTCAAGAAGAGACTGGACTGCCATCTGTCAGAAACAGCGTAGGGTGTGCTTGGACGGGGAGATTCGACTAGATGACCTACAAGGTCTCTTTCAACTCTGTTAATCTATATTAGTATTAGATATTGAGCATGTGAGATAGAACCTTAACCAGTGGTGGGATTCAGCCAGTTCACACCAGTTTGGGAGAACCGCTTGTTAACTTTCTGTGCAGTTTGGTGAACTGGTTGTTGGAAGAAACCATTAAGGCAGAGAACCGATTGTTAAATTATTTGATTGATTATTGGGTTGTTAGACTCAACAATGGATTTGCAAAAATGCTGAGATTTAAGTATTGGAAACTTGGTGAATATTCAGCTTCAACTGCAAAATATTTGCTATTTTAGTTCTTTGTTAGTTATATTGGATCATAGAAATTGTTTATCTTGCATGGCAGCTATTTTTTTCTTTCTTAATAAAGGTCTCTAGGACAAACATTTGGGGGAAGGACAGGAGAGAGATTCTATGGTTAAAGAGAGGTCAAGGACCTATTTTATGTTTTTATTTATTTATTTTTCCTTGGGTATATTGTAGATGTTAATGAGCATTTGGGAATATTATTTAGGGATTATTATTTTGAGTATACTATATTGCATTTTGGGAGGTATTATTTTGTATTTTTGTAATTTTACATTTATATTTTGGGAATGTTATTTTGTATCATTTTGGGGAATATTATTTTCTTGGGTACAACAAATACATTTAGTTCAGAAATTTTTGTTTTATATCACAAAAGCCATAAAGTAATTCTCCAGAAGATACGTGCCTTCTTACATTCTGAAAATATTTTTTTGTTTATTGTTAGGTGATGTGATTATAACATTTAAGCATGGCTTGTACTGTTGCCGGAATTTTTATATTGCTGGTTTTAAAATGTGTGTTCTTAATTATTTTTAATGTAGATATTTTCATTTGATGTTGAGGGTTTTTTAATATGTTGCAAGAGAATATAAACTATTTTATCCTACCTGTCTCAAACAGGATTTACTAGTGTCAAAAGCAATAAGGAGGAGGAAGAGGAGGAAGAAGGAAGAAATTAATCCAAAATGTTTCTGTTTGCTTAAAAAAAAAAAAATCAGACTGAAGCAGCTTGACTAAAATAAAAAGAAACTAAAATAACTATTTCCTTAAAAAGGTTGTTCTGAACTATGATGATACAACTATAAAATATGGTATATGATCAATTAAAACCAGCACTTAGAAAAATAATTCTCTCAAGTGAGACCGTATATGATTTTTCTTGCTCTAAGAAAAATTCTTTTGGTGCTAGCAATACAGTGATAGTTTATTCCATCCACACTGTTCCATCTGTAATGCCAGCTTGCTCACTTTCCCTTAGGACTGTGTTCTGTTTTAATAATAGAGTTGCAAGCTTCCCATAGCAAAGAGAAATATGCTAAAAAATAGGAAGACAAAAAAGTGTCAAAAGTATTCCCCACCAGAAGTTAAACACTACTTTTTATTTTCCCTCTTCTTTTTGGCATGAAAAGAATAGGACAAGATAATAGGAGCCCATGGGCATTTTGAGAATTCGAAGTATATTATGTTTGCTAGGTGGTAATTATGTGTTTCAAATACATTTGAATAAATGCTTAGGAGGGCATAATCATGGCTAGTGTGCTTGTCTTACAGATGTTACAAGGGTTTGGTAATCTGGCATTGCTACTTGGCTGTACTTGTGCCTTAATGCCGTTCAGCAGACATCAAAAAGGCTTAAGTTTTCATGTCCTCTCTGCTAAATTAAAGCAAAAAATGAAAATAAGGAAGAAATATGGGAAAGAAGCAAAGTGCTTTAGCTTTACTATGCCATCTGCTGTTCTTGGTCCTTGTTCCATGGCTGAAAATAAAACTTCTATTTTATTTTTATTTTATTTTACAATGGACAGATTGGGGTTTTTTTTTTCTTGCTTCAGACTAACTGTACTAATTTTCAGAATCTCTGGCAATGTTAATCAGCAAGAATGTAAAATAAGGGAACTATTGATCCAAATGATAGATCTACCATATTGGAGATTCAAATACCATTGTCCTAACTTTCAGTTCATTATATTTGCTCTTAAGTGATATAATTTAGTTTCCATGGGGGATCTGGCTTGCAGTGTGCTGGCTAGGAGGAAGATCTTCCTAATGACAGTAGCCAATCATGAAATCAGCAAGAACCACCAGGGTATCTTTTAAAATGAACTTTATATTAACTTTTTATATTGTTATTATTCTATTTCTATTGTTTCATATTATAGCAGGTCATTCTACTGTTCATTTTGTACATTAATCTGGTATAGTTTACGAGGAACTGTAAATAGTAATAATGAAAATGATGGTGATAATAGAAGAGGAGGGGAAGATAAAGATAAAATGGCTTCAAAATGCCTAAAAAATATAATTGCACAGATAAAAAATAAGTCCCTTATTAGATGACATCTTAAAAACTACACATTTATTTGTTCCAAAATGTATTCCTTTTATTTAGGCAGTTTATCTCTTGTCTCAATCCAAGTAGATTCTAGGCAATTTGCGGATATATTTATGCAAAAAACAATAAATAGCACACAATTACATATTCTAAAAAGATGCTTTAAAAATGCATATAAAAATTTCCGGGACTTTAGATTAAATTAGAAAGCTTTTTTAAAAAAAATAAAAAATAAAAACCTGAATTGCATGCTGCTATATACTTACCAGAAATTCACCTCAAGTAGGACATCTATTATAAGTCTTCATTTAACAAGTTTTGTTAAAATTCTCCTTGTTGTATAGTTGTACAGTTTGCTTCTCTCTTCAATTCTCTTAGGCATCTACCATTAACCATGGTGACAAGAAGATGAAATGAATTTCATGATGTTCACAGCTTCAACCGAACTCTTACATGCTTGCAAACTAATCACAAATACAAGTACCAGAGTTTGTCTTGGGATACCAAAAATATATCCTTGCTTGTCACTCCATTGATGTCTATTGATGTCTACAATACTTTCCTTCTGCTCTGGAGGGAATATCCATGCAAGCAAATGTTACAGCTTCAGTAGAAACAGGTCGTAGCATGCATCATGAATCAATAAAAGAGTATATATTGTTGTGGATAGCTGGCAGCAGGTGCGAACAGCTGAGGAGAGTGAAGACTCAGATGAGGGGCCAGGACCATTAGGGAGTGGACTGCTGCTTTTAGAGAATGTAGGGGCTGTCAAGAGTGATGAGGAGGTTCCCGAGGAGCCTGTGCTAAGTGCACGTGCACACAGGTTTGCTTGCAGGAAAGAGCAGCTACAACAGCACGGGAAACTTGGGAGTAAGGCTGCAAGGTAATGGCCCCTCCTTCAAGAAGATAAAAGCCAGCTGTGAAACGAACGTACTTTTCAGAAGGCAAAGACATTTTGAAACTCCAACCTCATGGGCATTCCACTATCCTGAGTTTGTATTTAAAGATTCTTATTTTGCAAATTATTTCTTGTCTGTCATCTTTTGCCAAGTCTCGCACAGTTTGCAAGGCTTGTGCTTGTCACAGCTAATTATTTTGTAAAAGCATTCCAATGTTTCTGTTCCTTTTGGATTGTGTTTGATTTGTTAGAAAAGGATGTGGGTCAGAACATATATGCAGCTCAGGGTTCAACTATGGAGTTTCAGGCGCTCTCTGAGCTTGGTTGTTTCCTGACAGACTTCATTACCCACATAGGTAACATTATCAGTGCTCTTACACATGATCAGCATTTGTGTGTATGTATAGGTAGCCCTTAATTTACAACAGTTAGTGACTGTTCAAAGTTACAACGATACTGAAAAAAATGACTTATGACCATTATTCACACTTACAACCATTGCAGTATCCTCGTGGTCACATGATCAAAATTCAGATACTTGGCAACTGACTCATATTTACGATGGCTACAATGTCTGGGGTTATGTGACACCCTCCAACAAGCAAAGTCAATTGGGAAGGTAGATTCACTTAACATCTGTGTTACTGACTTAAAAGCTATAGTGATTCACTTAACAACTGGGGCAATAAAAGTCATCAAATGAAGTAAAACTCACTTAACAAATATTTCACTTAGCAGCAGAAATGTTAGGCTCAATTGTGGTTGTAAGTTGAGGAACTACACATTAGTCAAAGGACATAATAAAGTTTATCTTTATAAATAGTAAAGATATATCTTTTTATGTTGTATATAAATCAAATAACATATTTTACAAGTTGTGATTAATATTACAATAATATAATATTAATGCAAATCATGAAGAATAAAAGGAAACTTAAAATTGTATTTCTTTTTAAAAACTTCCTCTCAAATGATTTTTATCATTTGCTTCTTACTCAAATTTATATTTCCAATTGCATAAAAACTCTAGTTCCCACTACACTTAATTCCACTGGATCTGATCTTGTCTTGGAATTGAATGTTGCACCATGAAATGTCTCAAACACTCAAAAATAGGGTGACTCCTTTGAGAGGAAGGGAGATCTATATAGTCCCATTAAGCAAGCAGAAGGAATTGAGCTTATCTTTCTATTTCATGTGTTAGTTGACTGTTGCTTTGGAAGGAAGTGCTCTCTATATGTGCCACACTGTTTTTTGTTTTTTTTACTGCAGCCCATTGTTTTGCAATATTTGAAAAATTTCTAGAAGTAATATCAGTAAAGGCAAGCTGTTGAAAAGCGCAATTGAACAAGTTATTCAAATAGCAAGACATGTTATTAACAGCATATATATATATATATATATATATATATATATATATATATATATATATATATATGTATGTATGTATGTATGTATGTATGTATGTATGTATGTATGTATGGCATTCAGCTTTGTTCGGGTATTTTCCCACGTCATAGTAGTGGTGCTTTTAAAGTTGTAGCAACGTTTCAGCAGAATCTCATCTGCCATCATCAGGCTTCTGTATGGTGTTTGTCTGTGAGTCGGACTTTTACAGTGGTTTCAGATTTAAATTTGGGGCAGCCTATTGCTGTGTCAGAATGGTTTTTTCTTCCTCCTGATTGGTTGAGAGTCTTGGTCTGTGTTTATTGGTCTTGGAGTTTGCTGTGTTCTGCTACTAATATCTTCTGTCTGTTTTTTTGGTTTTTTTTTTTTGGGGGGGGGGCTCTTTTTGTATCTTTTTTTTTTTTTTTGAAAAAGATTTTATTAATTTTCTACAGACAAACAAAACAAACAAAACATAAAAACATCAACTCTCATATATACATCAAGTGTGTCAGTTGGTTCATCATTTTTGTGCATTCGTTCTGTAGTCTCAATTACAATTATGTTACATAACAACTCATATTGTCAATCCAAACTTATATATCCCAATATCACTTAAAAAAAAAAGAAGTTTTTGACTCTATTTTTAATCATTCATGCTTTATGAGCTAACAATACCTTAAACCAATTTATTCTATAACAAATCCTATCCTCATATCATATCAATCCTTAAAAAACCTTTTATAAATATAATGTCAAATAACAAAATAATAGCAAAACATTCTAACATTCTAAATATTCTATTGTCGTATTTTATCATCTAGCCATTTATAAAAAAAATCCCAAATTTCATAAAATTGTTTATCCTCTTGCTCTCTAATTTCAAATGTCAATCTGCTCATCTCAGCACATTCCAATATTTTCTTAATAATTTCTTCCTGTAATGGTATTTTCTCATTTTTCCAATTTTTAGCAAATACAATCCTAGCCGCTGTTAATACATTTACAATCAGGTATTTCAAATCTTTACTATACATATCAGGTAAAATTCCCAATAAGAAGATCTCCGGTTTCAAGTCTATATGTTTCTTTGTCATTTTTTCCAACCACATGTGAATTATAGTCCAATATTTTCTAGCATCCTCACAAGTCCACCACATATGGTAATACGAGCCGGGTATCTGATGACATTTCCAACATTTTTCAGATTTGTTCTTGAACATTCTTGCTATTCTTGTCGGAGGAAAGTGCCACCTATAAAACATCTTATACAAATTTTCTTTATATGCTGTTGACATTGTCATTTTATAATTTTGAGACCACAATTTCTGCCATTTCTCTAAATCAATCCCATGTCCAAAATTCTTCCCCCAAACAATCATAGTTTCTTTAACTTGTTCTTCCTCCAATTTAATTCCCAGTAAATAACCATATAGTTTTTTAATCACCTTCTCATCAGTACCCATCAAAATCTTATCTAAATCAGTCTGTTTATCATAAAATCCCTCCTTTTTGGAATCTTCATCATACCTTGAATGTATTTGTGCATATGAAAACCAATTCATCTTTATACCTTGTTCCTCTAGGTTTTGGATCGATTTAAGTTCACCCTTTTCATTTAAAAGTTCCCCATATCTAACTGTTTGTTCCTTCTTATAAATTATAGGATAGGAAAATGCTTCAATGGTTGATAACCAAACTGGAATTTTCAAATAACATTGTCTTTTTATCTTCTCCCAATTCAACCACAAAGACTCCCGTACATAATGTCTTCGAAAATAACCCTGTGTTTTAGTTCCCTTATACCATAAAAAAGCATGCCAGCCCAACAGCAAATCATGCCCTTCTAATGTCAACAACCTATGTTTCCTTAATGTTATCCATTCTTTCACCCACATCAAACTTGCAGCTTGATAATACAATTCCCAATTAGGCAGGCCAAAACCTCCTCTAATTCTAGCATCTTGCAGAAGCTTTAACTTTATTCTCGCTTTTTTACCTTGCCATATAAACTTCAACATAGTTTTATTTAAATCTTCAAAATAATCTTTTCCAAGCCTAATTGGTATTGTTTGAAACAAAAATAAAATTCTAGGTAGGATATTCATCTTAATTGTTGAAATTCTCCCTATTAATGACAATTGCAAGTTTTCCCACTTCTTCAAATCTGCAGTTATCTGTTGTTTAAGTCTAATATAATTATTCTCCTTTAATGTGCTACATCTTGTTGTCAAATATATCCCCAGATACTTAACCTTATTTGTAACTTGAATTTTCAAAAGGTCTGCCAATTCTTCTCTCTGTCTCGATAGCATATTCTTTGTCAAGATCTTTGTTTTGTCTTTATTTATTTTCAAACCAGCCACCTCTCCATATGCCTCTATCCTTTCCAATAACTTTGGAGCTGTTTCTAGCGGATCTTCCAAAATAAAAGCTAAATCATCAGCAAAAGCTTGTAGCTTAAATTCTTCCTTCTTAATTTTCATACCTTTTATGTTTTTATCATCCCTAATATTTCTATTCAACACTTCCAAGGTCAACACAAATAACAAAGGAGATAGGGGGCATCCTTGTCTTGTGCCTTTCCTTATATTAATAAAATCTGTAAGTTCCCCCTCCATCATTACCCTTGCTGTCTGTTTATTATATATGGCTTCTATTGCTTGAATAAATTTTTTAGCAAAACCCATCTGCTCCAATAATAATAACATGAATCTCCAGTTCACGTTGTCAAATGCTTTTTGAGCATCTAGGAATATCAAAGCCATTTGTTTTTTGTATCTTGATTGGCTGGAAACATTGTGTTACTTTATTGGAGGCCTTTAGTGCAGCTTGGCTTTGGGTAAATGGACGGCTATCATTACTTAGGAAGCTGGGTTTCATCTGGGTGCCTGGTTGGGGTGTGTTTGAGCTGGAGGTATCAGGGGGGATCTGTTTGTGCCCAGGTGTTTGCCTGGCTTGTGGTGTGGAGATTTTTTTGTTTGTGAGTGCAGGCTTCCAAATGATTGACAGCCTGGTGGAATCATCTCTTCTGTTCATGCTTTCTGGTCTTTTTTCAATCTCTATGGCTTCTCTGATGATTCTGTGGCTGGGATTTTCTATGGTGGCTAGGGTTTTGGTGCCATTGAAGTTGATGTTATGACCTGTGGCTTCAATGTGTTAGACGAGTGAGGAAGTGTGTTCCAGCTTTTTGACTGCATTTTTGTGTTCATACAGCAAAATGAAATTAAAGCGCTACAAATCCTGAAAAGAGACAGCAGCATAATCATCCTCCCAGCAGATAAAGGGAATGCCACTGTAGTAATGGACAGAAAAGACTATGAAACTAAATTGACAGACCTACTCCAAGACTCCACATACAAACCCATATACACAGACCCAACCACATATCTGGAAAAATTAACCAAGAAGAAAATTATAACCAGCCACATAAGCAAAGAGATCCAACACATGATCATACCCAGAGAGAAATCTTCCAGATGCCCCAAACTGTACGGCCTCCCAAAAATACACAAAGAAGGCATACC
This sequence comes from Hydrophis major, assembly GCA_033807585.1. Taxonomy (NCBI): domain Eukaryota; kingdom Metazoa; phylum Chordata; class Lepidosauria; order Squamata; family Elapidae; genus Hydrophis; species Hydrophis major. The sequence goes on along the minus strand of CM066330.1, from coordinate 93,027,508 downwards.
TCTCAGACCCATAGTCAGTTCCAGAGGAGCACCACTACAAAACCTGGCTAAACACCTAGCAAAAGAGCTACAGCCCCATGCTGAAACAGTAGCTTCTTATGTACAAAACTCATACCACTTCTTGGAAATGATCAAAGATCTACACGTGGAGCAAGAAGATCTGCTTGTAAGTTTTGACGTGGTTTCACTATTCACTCAAGTCCCGATAAAAGAGACCCTCGAAATCATCAAAAATAAATACCAACCAGCTAAACACCTCATGGAACTAACAGAACACTGCTTAACCAACACATATTTTATATACAAAGGACAAAGATACAAACAAATTGAAGGAACCCCCATGGGATCACCACTGTCACCTGTCATTGCAAACCTGTTCATGGAAGAATTTGAATCCAGAGCCCTGGCCAATGCCATACTCAAACCCAAACTATGGTTAAGATATATCGATGACACATTCGTGATTTGGCCCCATGGACAAGAAAACCTAAACAACTTCCTAACACACCTAAACAGCGCACACCCCAAAATCAAGTTCACCATGGAAACAGAAACAAACAATCAACTACCATTCCTAGATGTACTAATCTACAAGAAAACAGATGGCACACTAGGACACAGCATATACCAGAAGAAAACACACACCAACCGCTACCTCAACGCCCAATCCCACCACCACCCAGCACAGATAAACTCTGTGGCTAAAACACTAATTACTAGAACCAAACGCCTGGCAGACAAGACACACATTAAGACTGAACTATGCACCCGGACTAAAATATTGACAGCCAACGGCTTCCACAAAAGCAAAATCACCAACTTGATCCACAAAAACACACTGAGACATAATAGAGACCCAGAAGATGAACAGACCTATGGAACAGCTGTCCTGCCCTACATAAGAGGCACTACAGACAAAATTAGTAAGATTCTATGCAGACGCCACATCAAGACTGCCTTCAAAACAGACAGAAAAATAGCAGCCATCCTCAGGAACCCCAAAGACAAAATTGACCTGGAAAACCAAGGCATATATGAAGTCCCCTGTGCATCATGCCCGGCCGTATACATTGGACAGACCAATAGAAGAATAAGCACCCGCCTGGATGAACACAAAAATGCAGTCAAAAAGCTGGAACACACTTCCTCACTCGTCCAACACATGGAAGCCACAGGTCATAACATCAACTTCAATGGCACCAAAACCCTAGCCACCATAGAAAACCCCAGCCACAGAATCATCAGAGAAGCCATAGAGATTGAAAAAAGACCAGAAAGCATGAACAGAAGAGATGATTCCACCAGGCTGTCAATCATTTGGAAGCCTGCACTCACAAACAAAAAAATCTCCACACCACAAGCCAGGCAAACACCTGGGCACAAACAGATCCCCCCTGATACCTCCAGCTCAAACACACCCCAACCAGGCACCCAGATGAAACCCAGCTTCCTAACTAATGATAGCCGTCCATTTACCCGAAGCCAAGCTGCACTAAAGGCCTCCAATAAAGTAACACAATGTTTCCAGCCAATCAAGATACAAAAAGAGACCCCCCCAAAAAAAAAACCCCAAAAAACAGACAGAAGATATTAGTAGCAGAACACAGCAAACTCCAAGACCAATAAACACAGACCAAGACTCTCAACCAATCAGGAGGAAGAAAAAACCATTCTGACACAGCAATAGGCTGCCCCAAATTTAAATCTGAAACCACTGTAAAAGTCTGACTCACAGACAAACACCATACAGAAGCCTGATGATGGCAGATGAGATTCTGTTGAAACGTTGCTACAACTTTAAAAGCACCACTATTATGACGTGGGAAAATACCCGAACAAAGCTGAATGCCAGACATGTAAGTACCCGCGAAAACTTAAGAAAACAAATATATATATATAAATATATATATATATATATTTTCTGAGGTTCTTGCGGGTATTTGTATGTGGATCTTTGGTTATTCGGGTTTTCTCCCACGTAAGATTGGAAGTATCTAGGCAACGTTTCGATGAAGTCTCATTCATCACCTTCAGGCTTGGTCTTCAGCTCTGCCCTTCTCAGAGTGATGTGAGCTTGCAGCTGCTTCTTCCTTTTAACTGCTAGTGGGGGTGTGACTTGATTGGGTGGGGGCTTGGCTGTGTTCTGATTGGGTGGGGGGGTGTTCTGATTGGTTGGGGGGTTGGCTGTGTTCTGATTGGCTGGAGGTGTGTTCTGTTTAGGTGGGGGCTTAGTTGTGCTCAGATTAGTCTTGCTGGGCGATTTGAGCTGGTGAGCTGTGATCTTGCTGTTTGGCTTCGAGTTCGTGGTCATGCTGCATCTTCACCTACAACGGACAAAAATACAAACAAATAGAAGGAGCACCCATGGGATCACCCCTCTCACCTGTCATCGCTAACCTCTACATGGAACACTTTGAAACACAAGCTCTAGAAAAATATGATCACAAACCCAAACTCTGGCTCAGATACGTAGATGACACCTTCATGATCTGGCCACATGGGAAAGAAAAACTGAACAACTTCCTCACACACCTCAACAGCCTACACCCCAAAATACAATTCACCATGGAAACAGAAGCTAACAACCAACTTCCCTTCCTAGATGTCTTGGTATACAAAAAATCCAATGGCTCCCTAGGAAGCACCATCTACCAGAAGAAAACACATACAAACCGCTACCTACACGCACTCTCACACCACCACCCAGCACAGATCAATTCCGTAGCCGAGACACTCATCTCCAGAACAAAATGCTTAGCCGACGAACAACACCTAGAGACCGAACTACACACTCTCACCAATGTACTGACAGCCAATGGATTCCAAAGAAAGAAGATCACCCACCTAATCCAAAAAGAAACCCCAACCAAAATCCAAGACAGAAAACAAGAGAATGGCAAAGCCCTCCTCCCATAAAAAAAGGCACTACATACAAAATCAGCAAGATCCTCCAAAAACACAACATTAAGACAGCATTCTGCACAAACATAAAGATATCCACCATCCTAAGAAACCCTAAGGACAAAATCAAGTTAGAAAATCAAGGAGTATACGAAATCCCTTGCACTGCCTGCCCCACCACATACATTGGACAAACTAACAGAAGAATAAGTGCATGCATTGAAGAACACAAGAACTCAATCAAAAAGGAAGAACCGACCTCTTCCCTGGTCCAACACCTCAAAGCCACAGGACATGAGATTGACTTTAAAAATACCAGAACTATCATCAAAACCGAACACTTCAGCAGCAGAATAATCAGAGAAGCCATAGAGATAGAAAATGCTCACACAGCATGAATAAAGGAGATGATACCTCCCGCCTACCAGCCATTTGGAAACCCGCCCTCATGAACAGACGAGTACCTAACATGAAGAATGACACCAGACCCACACCCCCGAGAGCCACACAAAATGCTACCACCACACTTCCACGTAGAAAGCAGACTCACACCCACACAGAAGATGAGACACGACCACGGACCAGAAGCCGCACTGCAGCTGCATCACTACCCACTTCAAACCCCTCTGAGCCAAACATGAAGTGAACTGACCCCCACCATGAAGATGCAGCATGACCATGAACTCAAAGCCAAACAGCAAGATCACAGCTCACCAGCTCAAATCCCCCAGCAACTAAGACTAACCTGAGCACAACCAAGCCCCCACCTAAACAGAACACGCCTCCAGCCAATCAGAACACAGCCAACCCCCCAACCAATCAGAACACAGCCAAGCCCCCACCCAATCAAGTCACACCCCCACTAGCAGTTAAAAGGAAGAAGCAGCTGCAAGCTCACATCACTCTGAGAAGCGCAGAGCTGAAGACCAAGCCTGAGATGATGAATGAGACTTCATCGAAACGTTGCCTAGATACTTCCAATCTTACGCGGGAGAAAACCCGAATAACCAAAGAACCATATATATGTATATATATGTGTGTGTGTGTGTGTGTGTGTGTGTGTGTGTGTGTGTGTGTGGATAGATAGATAGATAGATAGATAGATAGATAGATAGATAGATAGATATAGATATAGATATAGATATAGATATAGATATAGATATAGATATAGATATAGATATAGATATAGATATAGATATAGATATAGATATACATATACATATACATATTCATATTCATATACATATACATATACATATACATATACATATACATATACATATACATATACATATACATATACATACATACATACATACATATATACCGTGTTTCTCCAACAATACGGCCTCCACCAATAGGAAGCCCCACCATGTTTTATTGGCATAAAATCAAATTAAGCCCCTTTCCCCAAATTAAGCCCCATATTAAACATGCGAAATGGGGGGGAAAGTGGGCGGGGGGTGCTTGCCGTTAGAAAGTACTTTTATTTCATGCCCGGATATGGTGCTGCCTGCGTTGGTGGGGCACTTCATATCGGGAGACCTTCCACCATTGCTTTCCCTTCTCCCTTGCTCCCCTTCTCCCTTGCTGCCACCACATGCAGCCAGTCAGGGCTCTTCCCTGCAACCGGAGCCCTGAGGAGACACTTGGCTTCAGGCGCTCCGATCTTCCCTTTGCTTTTGAAGGTAAAGTGAATTATTTTACAAAGCCTCCCCTGCCCAAGGGGGCAGCCCAACTCCACGTAGGGAGGCTAATTTCCCGAGGCCTCTTCCATTCCTCCCCGACCTCCCTGCACTGCGCGTCTCTGACGCACTGGTCCCTTCATCCCAGTGAGCTCTTCCAACTCAAAGAAAGGCCAGGCGGGCGGCTGCAGAACAGCAGCAGCGGGTCTGAACCGCTCGCAGCAGAAACAGCCACCACCCTTAGTCCAACACAGGGAGAACAAGCAAGGTTAGCGCCCGCCAGCCCATCCTTCCCACCTCCGCGGCTTGGTTTCTCCTACCGGTGGGTCCTCCTTTCGCGCGGAGGGCTGCGGGGGAAGGCACTCGCCCGAGAGGATCTCTCCCTCTCTCTCCCCCGCAAGGTCAATGTCTGCACTGAGGAGGAGAGGGCAGGAGGTTCCTCCTGCTTGCTGAGAGGTGAGAAAGCCGCGGCTCACCCAGGCGAGATTTGGGAACGAGGGGGCAGGAGGAGGCACATACACACCCGTGGCTCACTTTTCCAGCTCTGCCCAGCCCTTATGGCTCTGGCGCGGCCCTGGCGGGCAGCGAGTGTCTCCCCTCTGGACCCTCCACTCATCCTGCCAGGGCCACGCCAGAGCCACACATGTTCTTACAAAAAGGCCAGCCAATCTGCAAACATCAACTCCATCAACCAATCAAGAAATGACAACACAGCCAACTGCCCCACCAGTATATATAGGGAGAAAGCAGCTCCGATCACACTTTGTTCACACAAGCACGAAGCCGAAAGCACCAGCCTGAAGATGGCGAGTGGGACCTCGTCGAAACATTGCCAAGATGCTCTCAACCTTTCACAGGAAAAGACCTGAACATGCCAAGACCTGCATACCTGTACCTGTGAAAATCTACAAATATATATATGAACATCTGGCTACTATGAAAGAGTAGATGCACTGAAAACACTATCAGGATACGTGTTAGCAAAGATATAAATTTGCATTCTGGCATTTATTATAAGGCTATTTTTTTTTTCATTTTTAAGCTCTTGCTCTCTGTCTCTCTCTCTCTGACTCTCTCTCTCCCTCTCCCTCCCTCCCTCCCTCCCTCTCTCTCTCTCTCTCTCAAATTTCATGATGTATAAAATGTGTATTCATCAACATTTCAACATTCTACAACAAACAGAGAGTAGATTTGCCTGAATGGGTAGCTAATTTTCTTTCCTAACATTTCCTGTTTTCTCATTACAAAAACTGGCTTCAACTTTCTGATTTGAGAAAAAGAGTGGCCTGATCATAGTCATATTGCCCTGAAGGGGCATTAAACATGACCAGTTAAGTGCCATGGACTTGCCAGTTTAGTTTAGCAACAGCTGTCTGACTTCGTAGTCTCCTCTTGGACATCATAGAACTGTGCATAGAACAATAAAGACGCTTGGACATCATTGAGCTGTGCATAGAACAGTAAAGACGCTTGTCTTCTCATTCCCTGAACTGGCAACTCACTATTGCATTCCAAATGGCAGTTTGAATGGCAGTGACAGGCTTCTGCATCTATGAGATAGCTGCCCTCAAAGCCCACTTTGTACACTAGATTTGCCAGTCCAGTTTATACCCTGGCCATAGTGTGAGTCTGCTTCTATTGCTATGTAAGATCGGCTCACATCACTGCCTCACTCTCTATGTGCATTTGTCTTTGCAATGCCTATCCGATTCTTCGTCTCTCTGTTTTGGACCCTTTATCTATGCTTTGTTGTGTCTTTAATCCCCAACCTGCATGCTATCAGCATGATGCAGCCCCCTAAGCCATGTCCTTTAAAATATCTTAGAAACCTATTTATAAATTAACAAGGGCTTTGGTAAACAAGAAAATACTGATCATATATGATTCCATCCTAGATCTTCTTGATATTATATTGATCATGATGTAATAGCAGTGAATGAGGACAAGACAAGCACTGATCTTTATGTATTGCATTTTGTTTTTTTAATTCAAGGCACTTTTATAATATTTCTTCCCATTAAAGGTAATTTACATGCAATACATGATGGGTCTTCCCATGTTTGCATCTAACCATGGCATAATATGTTTTGGCTACATGTTTTCGTTTTTCCTGCTATGTCCCCATCATCTTGCCTTCAACTCATTACTTAAGACTGAGGCAGTCTTATGTCATCCTGAGTTATACCAGTGTGGTATAACAAAACATAACTTTGTTTCTCCATTTATTTCAATCCTGTGCAAGTACTTAGAACTGATGTTTAAATCCAGCATATCCTAAACGAGTGTGGATGAAAATGGTGCATGACAGAGAATGTGCTTAAATGTATCTTTAAGTCCATAAGACTCTTGCCTACCTACTGTATATTTAAAGTGATATTTCACTGAAATATCATTTTTAGATGAAAAGACATTTAACTATTAGGGAGAAAAATAATAACCAGTGATTTGCAAACAGCTTTTCATTTCATTGAAAAATAAATTTTCTCCTATTTCTATTAATGAAGTGAGAGTAAGAATGTTTCAGTTATTTTTTGATTCTTCAATGTACATGTTATATTTTTCATCTCAACTTTTCTCTCTAGAATAAGTTTATAGCCTATCACAGGCCATTTCCTTGAAATAGCACAGCGGTTCTTCGTGCCACAGGCCCTTTAGCGCATACATATATTTTCAACACATTCCATTTTTGTTATTAAGTGTATAGACCTTGACCTATTTGATGCACTCAGAATTGAAACATGATTTCATATCACTTTATCTTTTTTGGAAAAAAAAAAGATCAGCTAATTGACTTCTCAGGTATGGAATTACGATGAATTACAAAATATGCCTGCTACAGCAGTGGTCCCTTACCTTTCTGGATTTGTTGCTCGGCAGTGGGGACAGGGAATAATTCCCTGTATCAAGGGAATGCGCACAAGTACATGCAGCTCCATTTGTCTGAGTGGCAGGTGAGCAAAAGCAGCTGCTGCTCAGGCAAGGAAAGCTTCGCACATGAGCACAAAATGGCTGCTGCTCGCATGAGGGAAGCTTTGTTTGCAAGGGCAAGTGGCCACTGCTTGCTCAAGGGCAGCTTTGCATGCACATGCTCTCATATCACTTGTGCAGTGAACAGGCAGTTGGGGACTCCTGTGCTATGGTGTACTAACATTTTGAGTCACCATTGAAAAAGAATGGACAGATAATCCATTGTCCATGTTTGTGTTCTTCCCATCCAGTGAATCTTTCCACTACAAGTCAGATGTTGATTATGTGAGAAGAGCAAGTTTGTTTTAAAAGAAATTAATCACAAAGATGAGAATGTAGAGAAACTGTTGCCATGGCAGTTAAAGCTTTAATTTATTGTAAAGCAACAATAGTGACAAAATAATGCTTAAAAGCTTTCTTTTTAAATATTTTAAAACAAATGTTAAAAATCTGAAGGATATTTCATATATTTTTTTAAAAATATATCAGGGAAATCAGCAATTGTGCCTCAGTTTTTAACATACAGCCTGCTAAAACAATTATTTACTCCTCCAAAACTCCTCTTACACTTTGCCTTGCATAAAGTACCATACTAAATCCACGGCACTAGTTAGAAATTAGAAGCATTATATTATTTGTTTAGTTTCTCCACCTCTATTCATAAGTAGTATGCAGTTCTTCTGAAATGAGGCTAGATATTATCCATTTTATCAAAAATTTCTGCCATTCATTGAAATTCCTTGGAAGTTGCCTTGTCAAAAAACAAAATTTGCCTGAGAAGTTAGTTTAACTAAATTGATTGAATGCAGCAGTTATATTAAACTTTACCTCAAAAGTTAATTTGACTCAAAATTGTGAGCTTCAGGCATACAATGCTACCTGACAGCATTCAGGAAGCAAACCTTCTCTATCATAACACCATCTCTCTTACCTTGGAGATGTCCAGCCTTTCAAAAGAATTAAAAACATGGCAGTTTGGCAGTTCAATTCTCACCTGCTCATGGTTCACTTAGCCTTCCATCTGTCCATCATTTCATGAAGACCCAGATTGTTGGGGGCAATATAGTGACTCTGTAAACCTCTTAAACAAGGCTGTAAGGCACTGTGAAGCAGTATACAAAGTACTATTAGCAATAGCAATAGCACTTAGATTTATATACCGCTTTACAGTGCTTTACAGCCCTCTCTAAGTGGTTTACAGGGTCAGCATATTGCCCCCAACAATTTGGGCCCTCATTTTACCCACCTCAGAAGGATGGAAGGCTGAGTCCACCTTGAGCCTGGTGGGATTTGAACTGCTAGATTGTAGGCAGCTGGCTGTAGAAGTCGCTACAATACTACATTCTAACCACTGCACTACTGAGGCTCCTTATTGCTGTTTATATCTGCTGATACAATTGGGGGTTAGTTGTTTCCTCTGGATTAAGCAATTTTTCAGTTGAATTTTTTTATATGAAGTTGCTTAGAGTTACTAGAGTTAGGCAACCTAGACATTTTAAAAATAAAAATTGTACCCTACTGCTGAGTAACAATAGTAAATGTGATGTGTCCCCTCAATTCTCTGTATAATTCAAAACAATTATGTAAGAGAGATTAGGATAAGCACATAGCTACTGGTTAAAACTGATGTCAAGACAGTTTAGTGTAAGGGTTATGGTACCAGAAACCAGGAGACTGTGATTTCTAGCCCCATCTTAGATATGACAGCTGGCTGAGGGATTTTGGAACAGTCACTTTCTCTCAGCCCAAATCTTATCACAGGGTTGTTGTGGAAAAAAAACAATAGTAGAAATGAGTATTATAAATATTATCCGCCATGTTATTTATCAATAAATCAAGTTACAGTTGATCAAAATAATAAAGGTGGTATATAAATAAATAAAATTTCAACTCAGCTCTCTAACATGAGCCTATTATTCTAGTAATTATATACCAGTATTTTAAAAGTTTAAGCAGCTAAGCTGTTTGGTGTTCTATTGCTGAGTTGTAAGAACCAATTAGATTTCTGTTTGTTTTTAATTATTATTATTTACTCTCCTGATTTTTCTTTGGTGCACAATTGACCATCTTTGTATTATCTATTTTAGCAAAGATTAGCTTTGCTACAAACCCTGCAAATATTGTTGAATTGCAGATTATTTTAGTGGCGGGTGCTGACAAATTCTAGAAGCTGAGATTTAGCAAGATCTAGAGAGTTATGAGTTCCTCATGATTTCTTTCGGTTTACATACAAAGAAACAATCAGTGATTGCTACAGTCGTCCAGCTGATTCTTACTAGCATATAAACCTTTATCTCTCTCTATTTTTTTTATCAAAATGAATCTTGCAATAAAATAAATGGTGTTGTAAGGATAATATTTTGGCTATAGGCATTTGATCATTTCTATTCCTTTAGCTATATTTGACAGCAATTCAGGGGTATCAATATTTATGCTGGTCTGTTGCCATTTCTATGATTCGCTTGGCTTCTAATGATTTCTTTAATTACTTTGCTGACATGGTTTAATGATCTTTATCTAGTAATGCCTTCCCACTTTAAAATTATTGGCCTTTTGTGACTGAGTTTAGTTCTTCAGCATTCTGCTTCCTGCATTTTATTAGCACCTAACTCTTTTTTTTGACTTCAAAAAGCTGTGTAATTAAATGATTGTTGTATTACATTAAACTGCTGTGAGGTAAGACGAAATATCTTTTAGTGTATTGCTCAGTAAATGACAGGATTTACCCATTTGAGAAGACAGCTATTTCTTTCATAAAAGCAAAAATCTATTCAGCTAATTTTTCTAAAAAGATTAGCACAACTGCAGTGCATGCATTTCTGTGCTGAGATGTTTAAACTATCCAGCACTACAGTATATACATCTCTAAGATGATGAAAGTACTAATTGATGCTTGGGAATCTGATAATTAAAAAGACACATCCCGAAGCAGAACGTCCTGAAGCCCAACTAGTCTGTTTTTTGCTAAATATGTGGCTTTTTTATCTATTTATTATCTTTTAGTTAAACTTCTAGCCAACTATAAAAAAAGTCATATGTGGGCTACATTATGTTAAATGGGATAACAAATGATTATATAGCATGAGAATGATCTTAAGGAATTCAAGAATGATGATAGTGGTATGGATAGTGGTATAAATAGAATAAAATGGAATTTTTTCCTAATCAAATCAAAATATCTTTGTCATTCAGTAATCTCTAAGTTATAGTATGTTGTCAAAATGTTTAAAATGGAGGGGTGGCCTTGAAAAAAAAAACAAAATTATTTTTTATTAAGATCAAATATTTATTAATGCTCAGTGAAATTCAAGGCTTCTGAACTTCAAAATGTTGACCATAACATCTACAGCAGCATGTTGGCAGGAGTTTTCTGGGAGCTGAAGTCCATACCTCTTAAAATTGCCAAGTCTGAAAAAAGAGTAATTTAGATGCGGGGAAGGGTGGAATGGCTCTGCTTTAAACCTATAGTTGGCAGTACTTAATCCAGTTACTTCTATCCTTACCAGAATCAAGCCATGGTGGCACAGTGGTTAGAATGCACTACTACAGGCTGCCTCTGCTGACTGCCATCTGTCTGCAATTTGGCAATTCTAATCTTACCAGGCTCAAAGTTGCCTCAGCCTTCCATCCTTCTGAGGTCCACCACAGCCCATAATGCACTGTTTCATGAATGCCACTGTCCCTTCCAAAAGATCTCCTAAGTAACAGAAAAGTTCATTTTCACTAGAACTTCATTGGTGACCTGGTTGGTGAAGCAGCTTGGGTTGATATCTTCTCAGTCATTTTGATATTAAGGCCCAAACCAAATTAACTAAGAACTCCAATACATATGTTTTTTTTCCCACTCTAGGTACCAACAATTTTAAAAAAGCACTCCACTCAAAGTAGCAACTTATCCCATCTGTATACATTCCATCTCATGAGTCTAAAGTATAAACACATCCACATTTCAGAAATATAAGGCAATTCCAATATCCTAGTATGAACACGACTAAAATTTAACAGAAATACACACACACACACACTAAAGATAGATGGATGGATGGATGGATGGATGGATAGATAGATAGATAGATAGATAGATAGATAGATAGATAGATAGATAGATAGATAGATAGATAGATAAACATACATCTCCTTAAGAATACATGAGCACAAGTGAATACAAATATGTTTTCAGTAATGAAACTTTATCAAGATTTTTTAATGTAACATCAATAATGCATTCAAACTGGAACAATTTTGCAGTAATAAAGCAGTGTTATAATAATATTTGATGTTATTTTCATGATGTCTTCTGCCAATTTCACAGCAAAGATGTGATCACTCTGTTTTGTTTTGGGAGTAACACCAGTTAAAGAAAGTTGTGTGCCTTTCCCAGGATAGAACTGAACAGATGGATGGGAAATATTATGTTTGGATGTGAGAGATAATGGGATGATACACTGGCATTGGATCTGCCTACTTTAGCACCATCATTGACTAGGTTGGCATGAACATTTCCCATGACACTATTTGGATTTCTCCTTGAGAAAAAAAGGTTGCTTCTAATCTATGATGATACTGATAATAAATCTGTTAACAGTATTATTAATTAATCAACAGATTATGAATGAGCCTGATGCAGTGCATAATGGATGTTTTCTCTTTGCATTTCTGGCTGGATACAGATATGGTACAAATCAACTTGTAACAGTGAAAAAAAAACCCACTTCTATTTAATTAACATAAAATGCATTTGGTCTTAGCAAAGATAAAGCATATAGACTTTTCTTACAAACATCAGTTCCAAGATGTAAAACAAGAAAGGAGGGAGGGAGAGAGGGAGGGAGGGAGGGAGGGAGGAAGGAAGGAAGGAAGGAAGGAAGGAAGGAAGGAAGGAAGGAAGGAAGGAAGGAAGGAAGGAAAACCAGTTTTGAGGATGTAAAAGAAAGTAAAGGGTTGGTTGGTTGTTTGGTTGTTTGATTGGTTGTTTGGTTGTTTGGTTGGTTGTTTGGTTGTTTGGTTGTTTGGTTGGTTGGTTGCATGGTTGGTTGCATGGTTGACTGATTGATTGAGATAATCCAGCTAAATGGTTATTCTATAGCCTGACAAAATAGAGTGATTCAGCAACTAGGTTGATTTCTTGTATTGTCTAAACCTAATATGGCCAGATGGTTTTGGCTTTTATCTGTAGTTATGCAGATGCCTCCAGTTTTTATATTTTGAATTAAAGAGACACAGAGGCAAAGAGCACAATCCTCCAAATAAATAAATATTATTGCCTTTATAAGTAATTGCTTGCATTTGGGAATGGGCATTTTGATAGACTTACTAGATCTGGGCTGCATGCATTTTTAAAATCATTTGATGGCTTTAAAGAGATGCAGAAAAATAGTCTATGTTTTATGTCCAGGAGCATCCCTTACACTTGAGGAAGAAAAAACTGCAGTGAGGAATACAATGACTCAAAGTGGATGTAGTTGTGTCAGATATACAACCAGATGAAACTTTGTGTGTGGATTTCCCCCCCTAGTTTGGAGGGTCGTGTTTTGCAGCTTTTTTGTTTGTTTGTTTTTAATGTTACCATACACTAAAACACATATAACTGTTTTTGTATATTTCAGATCAGAATAGAGTGAAGTTGTGCTTCTGATTTTTTGATAACTGTACTTAGGTTTCTGGAAACACTTTCAGGAAGTACAGAACAGCATTTCTGTTCCCATAATGCTAATTTTCTTACAGATAGCTGTAAATATAAATTATCTAATACCCCAAGCATAAAGTGATGGCACATATTTTATTCTACTCTGTTTTAATAAGGATATCAGTTATCATTTACTTGATTAAAAAAAACCATACTGGTTTCCTTGCATGATAGTTGGTTAACTATTTGCTTTGAGAAACTTCATGGAAATCTTGGCTTGGATCTGCTTTCCTTGTCAGATTCTTACTGATTGGACAACACTAAGTACACTGAGTTCCATATGAAATGTGATTATTATGCCAAATATATTAGAAAAAGTCAAGATGGCAGCACTAATAGTGTGAATGAAGCTCTGTCTGTGATTAACCCATAAAAACACAAAGCTTCAATTGCGTGCTGTGCCTGCCATCTTGATTTTTGTAAAACATATCCTGTAGATACCCCAGAACCTGTGGAAAATATGCAGAAGGGAAAAAATAGTTTCAATTAAAATGTAGAGTCTGTTGCATATACTAATGGCTACATTGATTGGTGCAACTCTTTAGTATTTCAGTCAACATTGTTTGATTTATCTACCTATCTTTATTAGAAGATTAAAGTTAACAACTGCAGGTTCATAAGAGATGTAAATAGGAAAAAAAAAGAATTCTGTTCAAAACAATCAGTAATGTCATGGTTTTCAAAAGTACTCACATAGTTTTATAGGAAAGCAAATGAAAATGTTACATATAGATACAATGCTTTAAACACTTTGAATATTCCTTCTTTTAAGTACAAATACCACATGAACAAAAAACAAATTTCCAAGAACTTTAGTATTGTTTGTCCAATTAATATCTCAAGTTTTCACCTTTAAACATAATCAGGTTGTAAAGAAGAGAAGCAGAATATGATGTAGGTTTGCAGTGTGTGAAGGTGGGAATATATTACTTTTAGTGTTCCAAATCTGATGCTTAAATTACTCACACAGAATTGTACCTCTTAGTGGTCATAAATCAGAGCAAATGAGTTTAATGAGCAATTCTCCAGATGAAAAAATGCTTACATATTACAAAATGGGGATCAGATTTATTTGAAAAGCAAGCTGTAACTATATGCATATCATGGAAACAAAATGGTTTTCCAGATCTTCAATAACTGTTATTGGCTATGGCAGCATAAATTAAATTTTGGATTACCATTCCTATCGGAGCCTTGTTCTATTCTACTTACCCCTTTGGCAGAGTGTATGATTAATATTGATTCAGTTTTACAATCAATTAAGTTGGAAAATGTAAGCAGCCTTTTTATTGGCTTTTTGTGAGATAAAAATAAACATCTGGAATTTTTCACTCTCTCTGTGACATATTAATATCATAACAGCCAAAAAGAGATAGAAAGACCTTAGAATTTATAGGAATCCCATTGCATTGATTAATGCAAATAAGAGAGGGGAAGGGAGGGAGGGATAATAGAAATATACAGCTATGTATTGACAAGCCAGTCACATTTGATATTAACCAGTTGAGTTAAATCCACTTAACAGTTGGTATTATTAGTATTATTAGTAATAATACTGGACAAATATGCCATCCTTACCATCAGTAGGGGAAAATAGTGAAAGCTGAAGGAATGAAGTACCCCTCTGAAATAACATCAAAAGTTTGGATGAAAGTGAACACTATAAGTACTTTCAAGTTGACAACATGAAACATAATGAAGTTGAAAAAGATTGTACATCATGAGAGTGAGATTTGAAAATCTAAATTTATTATACTTACTGACTGCAGCAAGAATAACATATGCACAATGTTGGAAGCCTAACAACATTCCTTCTGATGAATTGGTAATTCAAAAAATTTTGGACTGTGCCAAAATGGATAGATTGACTCTAAAATTAAAAGATAAAGAAAAGTCAGAATATCATGAAATTTGGGATATGTGGTATAATTGGCTGGAAAATAAGAAATAAAGATAGTTAAGATGAGAAAACTAGAGATAAATGTATATAATTGTATAGTATTGTATATTAAAGTAAATATTTACAAGAGGTGGATATGTATAATAGTGATGCTACAACACTGTTAATGTTATGATCAATATTTCTTAAAGTGTTAAAAAAAACAATAAAATTTATTCAAAAAAGAAGAAAAAGAAAATCTAAGTTCATCAAGGCAATTAACACCTGAGCAATTCCCATCATCAGACATTCCCTTCATCCATGCAGCTATATTGATAGACTCTACTTATCAAGAAAAATACATGGAATGTTGCAAAGTACACCAGACAGTTGAACAGGAGAAAAGATCATTGAAAAAATATCTGAAGAACAGTGCAGAAGATGCACTGATGCTAGTACACCATGAAGGCTTACTAAGTACTGGAGAAAATAAACTAACATACCAGAAAGGCCAAATAAAGGGTAGGAAAAAAAATCGTGGCAAGGCCTTGCAATGGCTAAGAGCAGGAGAATCAAAGAAAGAGACAGAGGGGCTAATTCTTGCTGCACAAGGCTAAGCCTTATGAATAAATGCATATGAAACCAGAGTTGAGAAGAAAGCAAAAGAAGTCAAACGCAGCGTTCTCTGCAAAGAATCTGAAGAAACAGTGGACCACCTAGTTAACAACTGAAAGATCATAGACTGTCTACAAACAATGGCATGTATCAACAATTGTGCATTGGAATATCAGCAAGAAATTCTATTTGCCTGCAAGGAAGAATGGGTTGGACCATCAAATAGATAATGAATATGAAGAAGATAAAGTGGTCTAGGACGTTAGAATTAAAACAGAAGATCACAATATACAAGGGTCTGCATTGACAATAACCATTAGTAAATTGCAAGAAGTAGCTTTATTTGGAATAGCATATAAGCTATGATGGTACATTTAATATCATCAAACAATATTTGCCTATATAGGGAAGGACTTGACAGAGGGATAGAAGTGGCAAATCCAGTCTAAACATTTGTCTGCCTGTGTGGCTAGTACTGGTACTAGTTGTTAAGCCTGGGTTCCCCAACCAGGTTAAGGAGATAAGCTAAACAGAATGTGCAGCGTAAGTCAGATAGGCACACAGATAAATGAGTGAGATAAGTTTGTATGTTTGTTAACATACAGTAAAAATAACAGATAGGCTTGTGTTATTAAAAATATAGTTTATTCCACTTAGAGTTTTATAGCATAGTCAAAATAACAGTCCATTAGTCATGTATCGTTTTTAGTCAGTCCATTCAAGGATATTCAATTAGCAAGTCTGTGTAGAATATCCAATGTCAGTTCACTTACAAATCAGTCCTTTCTCTCTCCCTTTCCAGGAGGGGTAAAACACAGTCTTGAATCCATCCAGTAATTAGGGATCATCAAGCCAGAGAGAGCAAGCTGCTGTATCTTGCTTCTTTTATGGTGCTTTTACAACCACTCCCTTAATTACATTCCTACAGTTAAAGTTGCAGACACTTTAACTAATAAACCATGATAACATATTTATTATTTTACCTAAACCAGTTAGGGTAAACAATGTTATCCCTAACATTCTCCCCTTTTAGGTAAATATAATAATACTATAACTATTTACATCTTTAAATCATATTTGTTACAACTCTCTTTAAACTTAATTACTCCTTGAGCTTTTGTAAATTGGTCTGCAATGTTTTCTTCTGTCATGCAATATTACAATTTAATTAGCCCATTCTTTACAGATTCTCTAACATTTAAGTATCTTAAATCAGTATGCTTTGATCTAGTTTTTACAGCAATATTAGTAGTTAACTTTATGGCTGCTTGGTTGTCCTCACACACAATAATGGAATCTTTAACAGTTATACCCATGTATAATAATAACTGTTTGGACAAAATTAAGTCAGTGCATAGTAATGACAGACATGAAAATTCCGCTTCCATCGTGGACAAGCTGATATGATTGACCTCCACCCTATTAGTGTCTTACCAAATAATATAGCCATCCCAGATGTTGATTTTCTTGTGTTTATGTCAGTTGCAAAACTTGCATCTGCATAGGCACTAAGACTCAAATCACCCTTTGGTTCTATATACAATGCATGGTTCATTGTTCCTTTAAGATATCTTAAAATTCTTTTTAATGATTGCCAATGACATTGATGTGGATCTGAATTAAAACGTGCCAGCTGATTTACACTATAAGCTATATCAGGCCTTGACCAATTGCTTATATATGATAAGCTACCAATCAAAGATTGATATATAGACTTATCAAATTTGGGATTTTGATCATCAGTTTGGCAAACTTCCTGACTCATTGGAGTCTTTGCCGGTTTACAAAGTTCCATTTTATACGTTTTAATTAATTGGCAAATTTTATCTTCTTGAGATATCTTAAAACCATTTTTTGTTTTGTTAATTGTCAATCCTAGATACTTTTTAATTTCACCTAAATGCTTTAATTTTATCTTTTTAGCTAATAATGATATAATCTCATTAGCTTCATTATTAGTCTTAGTTATCAAAGCAATATCATCTGTAAATAATAATAATGACACCGTTCCATTATTTTCTCTTTTAAATACACATGGATCTGCTAAACCAGATTTAAAACCTATATTGTTTAACTCTTTCACAATATATTGGTTCCACTCAAAGCCAGATTGTTTCAACCTGTAAAGACTCTTTTTGAGTTTCCAAAAATCATTACTATTTACTTTATTGTCTTTTATAATATCTGGCTTTTTCAAATATATAGTATGCTGTAATGGTGCATGCAAATAAGCAGTTTCTACATCTAAATGGTTAATGACATAGTTTTTCTTAGCTGCCCACACTAATGCTGCTCTTAAAGATGTTGCTTTAAGACTTGGTGCAAAAACTTCATCGTAATCAGATGCAGTGTGATTAAATCCTTGAGCTACCAACCTAGCCTTATGGGAAACAGTCCCATCATTTCCAGTTTTTACTTTAAATATCCATTTGCACCTAATGGATTTTTCTCCTGGAGATAATTTAGCATCTTCATATACTTTCATTACCTTTAATGAATTTAGTTCTTTTTCCATTGCCTTTTGCCTTTTGATCCTTAGCAGGATACATCCTAAGTTCATCTACAGTAGTTGGAACTTCAGTTACTTGGCAAACTATACTTGCTTGATACCTATCAGGTGGTCTAGTTACACGTGTAGTACGTCTAGGTATTACAGGACTTACAGGTGGACTTTCATTTATTAACTCTTCTTGATTATCTAACTCTTCCTGATCAACTGTTTCCTATTGTTCTGGTCCTATTTGTTCTTCGTGGACTTCTTCTTTTATTGGACTCTTCTTATAACTAGTCTGATCTTTTTGCCTTTTGTAGTGTTCAATAATTACTTCGTTATTTAAATCTTGCTCTAATCTATTCCATCCTACATGTTCTAGGAATTTAGCACTACCACTGGTGTAAACTCTAAATGTACCTGGTTCCCAGAATCTATAAGATCTGTGATTGGATTCATATCCCACAAAAAATAATCTTTTAGCTCTATGCTGTCCTTTGTGTCTGAGTTGTGAAGGGATATGCACCCATGCTGGTGCTCCAAATGTGTGCATGTAACTTAAATCAGGTTTTGTACCATGCCACAGTGTGAATGGTAATTCACCTGTTGTTGAATTAGCAACATTATTTAATATATGATTACCACACATTATTGCTTCTCCCCATAAATTGTCAGGTAATCCTGAATCAGACAACATAGTACTTGCCATTGATTGTAGCGTTTGGCCTCATCTCTCTATAAAGGCATTATGTTGTGGCCTATATGGTGCAGACTTTTTATGTTGAATACCTAACATCTTAAGTCTACTCTGGAATTTATTATTTGTAAATTCCGCACCATTATCTGTTATAAGAGCTACTAATTTCTTTTTAGTTTTTCTTTCTGCAAATTTAATCCAATTAAAGAGATTTAGATACGTTTCAGTTTTGCTCTTCATTAAATAGCAAAACCCATATCTAGAATAGTGGTCCATTATACTTAGTATGTATCGAGCTCCTCCAACACTTGGTTTTTTCGGACCTATTAAATCAGCAAATACTACCTCTAAAGGCTCTTTGGCAGTAAATCCATCAACTCTATTTGCTGGTATGACCCTGCTTTTGTTTGATTACAAGCATAACATTGCAAATACTTATTACAAGGTTTCAAACTTATTCCTTTAGATAGTTGAACAGTTTTCTTAAGCATTTTAAAATTTAAATGCCCTAGCCTTCAGTGTAACAAGTGAATACATTCATCATGAGGTTTCTTATTATCATCTTATTATCGTTAGCCACCTCTAAACCATTATCATTTAACACATATAATTCACCTCTTAAAGATGCAGTAATTTTCTTATCTTCTTTTTCAATTATGCAGTTATCTCCCCTAAAGGTAACTACATATCCTAGTTTAACCAAAATTCTTACTGAAATTAAATTAAACTTAAGTTGTGGTACATATAACATTTTTACATTCTCTTTTATAAAAGAACAATATGCTATACCTTGACCTTTAGCTTTCAGTTTCCAGCCATTGGCTAACGATACCTGCTGTGTACTCTGGGACATTTTAATAAATTTTTTGTGATCATTTGTTATACAGTGGGATGCTCCACTGTCAACCATCCATAAATTATTTTTTACAGCTCCGTTAATATGCATGGCTAACTCTAAATTTTTATTTTTATTTTGGTTACTTTTAGTATTCTGGCCAGCGTTCTGGTGCTTTGCTTTTTTTACAGAATCTTGCCAAGTGTCCTCTTCCTCCACAATTAAAACACTTTTTAATTGTGTAGGCAGTAGGAGATTTATTATCTTCTTTTTGAGGTTGCTCCCTCCTTAACTCATCTCTTTCAAGTCTTCTTCTTGCCTCTTCAATCAATCTGCCAGTTATATCAGTTAAAGTTAAACTTTCCTTAGGCAAAATTTCAAGGGAAGTGACGTAGTTATCATAACTTTCGTTTAGTGATGATAGAATTATGTAGACTTGGTGTAGTTCAGAGAAAATAAGTTCTTTCTCGTGCAGTTCTTGAAAAATGCTTTTCATAGTTTTCAAATGACTAAGCATATCACCATTCATTTGGAGATGCATCCTGAAAAGCTTCTGTGTTAGATTTATGTGAGCACCAACGTTATCTCGGACATAAATCCTCTTCAGCTTCTGCCAACACCCAACAGCCGTTTGTTCTCCACGGATATGAACAAATTGCTGGTCAGACAGTGTTAGTCCTATTATGCAAAGAGCTTGTTCATTTTTCAGTTTAAAGTCTTTTATTTTTTGTCTATCTTCCTCATCCTCTGGATCCCATTCTTCTACGTTTGGTGGGTTTTCAATTATGTTCCACAGACCTTCTCTTCGTAGAAGTAGACTACATTTCATAGACCATGATACATAGTTTGTTCCATCCAACTTGGATATAAGGGACAAACTTTGTAGATTGACTTGTGCCATGTTTTCTTATATGGATATAAAACGATAATTAATAAAACACAGCTGTCTGTTTACTGTAATGTATAACAACACAAACTCTCACTTTTTACATAAATCTGTTTTATCCTAGTTAAACTGATTTTGCAGCCTCTGGGCCCATAACCAGTGTTAAGCCTGGGTTCCCCAACCAGGGTTAAGGAGACAAGCTAAACAGAATGTGCAGCATTAGTCAGATAGGCATACAGATAAATGAGTGAGATAAGTTTGTATGTTTGTTAACATACAGTAAAAATAACAGATACGCTTGTGTGATCAAAAATATAGTTTATTCCACTTAGAGTTTTATAGCATAGTCAAAATAACAGTCCATTAGTCATGTATCGTTTTTAGTCAGGCCATTCAAGGATATTCAATTAGCAAAGTCTGTGTAGAATATCCAATGTCAGTTCACTTACAAATCAGTCCTTTCTCTCTCCCTTTCCAGTAGGGGTAAAACGCAGTCTTGAATCCATCCAGTAATTAGGGATCATCATGCCAGAGAGAGCAAGTTGTGGTACCTTGCTTCTTTTATGGTGCTTTTATAACCACTCCCTTAATTACATTCCTACAGTTAAAGTTGCAGACACTTTAACTAATAAACCATGATAACATATTTATTATTTTACCTAAACCAGTTAGGGTAAACAATGTTATCCCTAATACTAGTAACAACAATTATTAGGAAGAATGAAGGCCAACCCCAGCTAAAGAAGTGATAGCTGTGATTCATACATATATAATATGTACATTTTTGTGTATATAGCAATAACAATAGCAAAAACATTTAGAAGACTTATATGCCACTTCACAATGTGTTACAGCATTCTCTAAGCTGTTTACAGTGTCAGCATATTACCCCCAACAATCTGGGTCCTCATTTTATTGATCTCAGAAGGATAGAAGGTTGAGTCAACTGTGAGCCAGACAGGATCAAACTCCTGGCAGTGGGTAAAGTCAACCTGCAAAACTGCATTCTAACCTTTGTGCCACCATGCTTACTATAATAGCAACAATATAATTTATTAAATATGTATGCCACCTGACTCTCAATCTCTATAATTATCATTGTTTTTTCTCTAATCCAATTCTTATTTGTTCTGATGAGATAAAGTGATTTCAAGTTTTAGAAATGTGAGTGGGTGGTATTCATTGATTTTTGAGATGCCTTTCTGCTGTAAAAAAAACCTCCCCAAATCTAAAGAACTTTTATTCTTAGAGCAGTTCGCATAAAACTTCAATTTAAAATATAATAAAAGCAAACAGAATCTTATTAAAACCAATAAAATACCAGAGAGCAAATGATAACAAAAATGATGTACAGGGGCAGCAAATGTAATACAGTTCCTAACTATCCCTCTCCAAGGAACTGCAACACAAAAGCATCATTTGATATTTAGGTAGAGAAAATTCCCATAACTTAATGCCAGAGTTCATTAAACCTCTCCTCCGTCTCTCTTCAGTGTTGTCATTATCCAATCTAAAAATATTGCTAGGGATCAGAATAATGGCTGGCCAAGGGAATTTGTGAGTATTAATTCCAATAAAATTTCAATTTCATAAGAATAACAGTGAAAAAGTGCACACATCCAAAAACAAATTCATGGAAATTAATTAATGTTGGTAGGATTTGGATAAGCTGATCAGAATCAGAAAGGCACAGTGCCTTTTAAGTAGAAACTCTTACCTTTTAGTGCATTTTCTTTAAAATTTATTACAAGCAATATATTAATTCAGGAGCTAGGGCAAGGTCACCTGGCTCCTACAAAATTCTTTAAAATGATATCCAAGCTACAACCTATGTGCACCTAGTTGTATTCACAGTCCCACACAAAGACCCATTCATGTACACATTTTCTTGTTCTCACCTCTTCTTTCCCCCTTAAGATTACTGGGAGGCTAAAAAGACTTTGACCTTGTCTTAACCCCTATTCAGCCACTCTTACCCAAGATAATTACTTCTATAATGTTCTTCACAGCTATGAAACAATAGCTGTTCCTCAACTCTCAGCTCAACAGTGAGGAAAACAGGCAGATTGCTGGCATGCCACAAGGAAAGCAGCTAAAGGCTTTTCTGTGGGTCCCAGCTGGTTCATAAGTATGCTAGGTTGCAGGTGTAGCTACTGAACATATGTCAGATATAAAGTTCTGTAACTTTTGAACTTGGACAGTTATTTGAGATATTTACAGCCAGCTTCAGAAATAGCTGTTCCTCCATAACTGAAATATAGTGCATGAAATTGCTATGATTGTGCCATGCCACTCTTCTTTCCCCTTTAAGATTGCTAGGAGGATCATTTTTGTATTTGTCATTAAGGATTTGTGGGGATCAGGATGAAAATGTGAAGCAACACGTTCTCCCTATTGAAAATCTTGGTGCTATTCAAGAAATTATTACATATCTGGTATACTTTCCCTGCAAACCAGATTTGCCATGTGCAAACTATGTAAATCATAAACACATGCAGCAGCTTTCCTTCCTCTTTTGTGAACAACCATTGTATAGAAGTATTCAGTCATATACCTTTAAATATCACACACCTTAGGAAGATATTTCCACTTTCATATGCAATATGTGTATACACCACCAAGAATGCAAATAGTGTGAGACCTCTTTCGTTAAGTTGGACCATACTGGAGAGCAGAGCTTTCTGATTAATACAATCACTTTTTATGTGGAACAATATGCCTCTTAGTCTTCTTTGCTTGACCTAGCATCATGTTCCCCTTCTGAAATGGCCATTAAGTCACCACCAATTGCTTCTAATAAATAGGAAGCAGGATGGTGATGAAACTTACCTGGTTGACTGTTAACAACTTTCATACCCTTGCCATATTAAGTGATCATCATTTGAAAGACTCTGCCCATCTCTGCACTGTATAACTGATTAGAAATTATACTGAATTTGCTTTTCACAGTAATTTAGATTTATGAGCATGCCAACTTAAGGAATAAGAATTCTCTCATCAAACATGAGAAATATGAGTTCCTCCCCTCTCCCCCAAATAAGATGTTTTATTCGTTGGCAAAATTCCCAGTTCAACAACATGATGGGAATAAATTATGTACATTTGCATGACACTTTTGTAGGTTCCTAATTAAGAAATAGCACCATATCATCTGCAAAAATGCATTTTATTTAGTGACTGATGGGACAAATTAATTAACTCCTATAATTCTTTTATTTAGCAGGATGGATGGATTTATGATTGCTGTTCATTTTTCTCCGTTGTGCTAGAAAACCTTTCACCTTACAATGTTGATTAAGAGCAGAGAGTGCATAAATCATGGTAGCATTACAGGTACAGCTGCCAGTGTGATAATCTCAGCAATGCATGAGTAAGCTTTGGGCTGGTTTATTTTAGCATTTTTAACTATTTTGGAAGAGTAGATTCAGTCCACATAAGTTCCATCCTCAAATTCAAGGAAACAAAGAAAGTTATTCTATTAACTATTGTATTTTCTGGAATTTCTGGTTGAGGGGAGTGCAGATAGAATGTATGTGGCATTACTAGAAGTGAACCTACTCTCTAACCTGAATGTATCTGAAAAATGAATCACATTACTGATGCTATTACTGTACTGCAACAACATACCTGTATAACAATAACAAAATAGCTGTCAATTTTTCAAGTATGTATTCCTGATGTGGGCTGTGTCTCTAGATTGGTTTTCTACTCATAATCCAAACCGACAGTATCTATGAAGCATCTCCACCAGAAATTATGTGAACTTTATTCGCCAATTAAAATTAATCATTTTTTTTGGCTTTCCTTGGATTGAAAGAGATCAGATCCCCTTCAGATTCCTTTTGTTTGTTCGTTCGTTTATTTTAAATTTCACCAAATTGCAAACCTTTTTCTTTTTTTCTTTTAAAGTCTCTACTACTTTATGACACTATTTTCAGTTGATCTAATTTCCCTTATACTGCAGCTTAGTAGGAAAATATATGTGAAATAATAGTCAGGTCTTTAATAAGACACAGTTCCAGATCCTAAGGAGAGTCATAATGGATTTTCCCTTCTGTCATTTAGAAAGGGCAAAGGTTAATGAATCACGCTGACCCATTCTCTTTATTTTTTTCAGATAATATTGCTCAGTATTAGAGTAGTAAAAATTACAAATATATATGAAAACTAATATGAAACTGCAAAAAATACAGAAATGGAAAAAGTAAAAAGTGCAGAAAAGAATAAAGAATACTATATAAAAAAGAAAAGATAAAAATATAACATAAAAAGAAAAATAAATATCAAGAAATAACTTTCCCCTTTGTCTCGGCAAGTATAATTTTTTTTTAAAAAAAAAACTTGCCACTTTCTCTTAATACCACATATTTGTATTCAAGGAGAAAATCATAACCAGCAACATGAGCAAAGAGATCCAACAGATGATCATCCCAAGAGAAAAATCTTCCAGATGCCCCAAACTATATGGTCTACCCAAAATACACAAAGAAGGCATACCTCTCAGACCCATAGTCAGCTCCAGAGGAGCACCACTACAATACCTAGCCAAATACCTAAGAAAGCAGCTACAGCCCCATACTGAAGCAGCAGCTTCACATGTACAAAACTCATACCACCTCTTAGAAATGATCAAAGATCTACACGTGGAACAAAAAGATCTGCTTGTAAGTTTCAACATGGTTTCACTATTCACTCAAGTTCCGATAAAAGAAACTCTTGAAATCATCAAAAATAAATACCAACCACCCAAACACCTCATGGAACTAACAGAACACTGCTTAACCAACACATATTTCATAGACAGACAGACACATCCATCCATCCATCCATATACATATACCGTATATACTCGAGTATAAGTCAGCCCGAATATAAGCCGAGGCACCTAATTTTACCACAAAAAACTGGGAAAACTTATTGACTCGAGTATAAGTCGAGGGGTTTTTTTTCAGCACAAAAAAATATCAAATGAATAATCAGATTTCAGAAAAGAAAGAGATAAATGAACAGATAGGTATCTGGTTAACAAAAACAGCAGATGGTCAACAAAAACAGCAGATATTTACCTCTCTCTATTGAAAACAGTAAAACTCTTTATTATGCAGAATGTGGAATAAAATATAGTTAACCAATGTGGAATATAATATAGCTAACCAATGTTTGAAGTAGCTACAATGAACAAGAAGGTATTGTTAAAAATCAAGTTAGAAGAAACAGCTCAGGCTGATGAGCAAAATTGTAGGTCTGGTTTAAAGCTCCTCCCCGGGGGAGGGGGGTGCAGAACAGGAAGAGGTGGAGGTCAGAGGGAACTGCTGGAGTTCCTTGGTTTGTGTGTGGGGCCAGTCCCGTTACCGCTTTATTCTGCGTGTGTCTTATATTACAGCAATGCTGCCTGCACATCAGTGGCCAGAGAGGGGAGAAGGGAGGAAAAGCCTGCTTACACAGACTGCAAACTGCCTGGGGAATAATGCAGGAAAGGAAGTGAGCCGGCTCTCTGTCTGACTACTCTAACTTCCTGTTCTCTCGCTCTCTTTCTCTCTCTCTCTCTCACACACACACATTTCGCACACACACACTGGGGGGGGGGGTGGAAGGGAGAAAGAAACAAGGGGAAAAAATCAGGATCTCATTACAAAAGCAACAGCGTTTTAGAGAACTGTCAGCATGGAAAACCGGGGGATTCTACGCAGCTCTCTTTAAAACGGCGAGAAGAGACTGGCGAGAAGCCCACCAGACCAGGGGCTGGGTACGTAATTCGAAGGTTGGAAGGGAGTCTGGAAGCGAGGAAAAGGGTTGTCGGGGAGACAGGTGGGAGCCAAATGCCAATGCAATGCTTCTAGGCTGCTATGGATTGCAAAATAACTTGTACACACACACTGGGGGGGGCGTGGAAGGGAGAAAGAAACAAGGGGAAAAAATCAGGATCTCATTACAAAAGCAACAGCGTTTTAGAGAACTGTCAGCATGGAAAACCAGGGGATTCTACGCAGCTCTCTTTAAAACGGCGAGAAGAGACTGGCGAGAAGCCCACCAGACCAGGGGCTGGGTACGTAATTCGAAAGTTGGAAGGGAGTCTGGAAGCGAGGAAAAGGGTTGTCGGGGAGACAGGTGGGAGCCAAATGCCAATGCAATGCTTCTAGGCTGCTATGGATTGCAAAATAACTTGTACACACACACTGGGGGGGGGGTGGAAGGGAGAAAGAAACAAGGGGAAAAAATCAGGATCTCATTACAAAAGCAACAGCGTTTTAGAGGACTGTCAGCATGGAAAACTGGGGGATTCTACGCAGCTCTTTCATTGCACGGTGGAGTCCATGAAGTGGGGCTTGCCTGCAGGAAAGCGGCTGCCCAGCTCCGGAGCTCCACACCATTTTTTTTTCAGAGGGGAATTTGACTCGAGTATAAGCCGAGGGCGGTTTTTTCTGCACAAAGAATGGGCTGAAAAACTCGGCTTATACTCAAGTATATACAGTACATATACATATACATATACATATACATATACATATACATATACATATACATATACATACACATACACATACACATACACATACACATACACATACACATACACATACACATACACATACACATACACATACACATACACATACACACATACATACATACATACATACATACATATAGAAGATATTAGTAGCAGAACACAGCAAACTCCAAGACCAATAAACACAGTGCTGCATCTTCATGGTGGAGGTCAGTTTGCTTCATGTATGGCTCAGAGGGGTTTGAGGTGGGTAGTGATGCAGCTGCAGTTAAAAGGAAGAAGCAGCTGCAAGCTCACATCACTCTGAGAAGCATAGAGCTGAAGACCAAGCCTGAAGATGATGAATGAGACTTCATCGAAACGTTGCCTAGATATTTCCAATCTTACGTGGGAGAAAACCCGAATAACCAAAGATCCACATACAAATACCCGCGAGAACCTCAGAAAACATATATATATATATATATATATATATATACAAACATACATATATATATATACAAACATACATACATATATATATATATATATATATATATATATATATATATATATATATATATATATATATGTGGATCTTTAGTTATTCGGGTTTTCTCCCGCGTAAGATTGGAAGTATCTTACGCGGGAGAAAACCGCTTAGTTCAGGTATTTTCCCACATCATAATAGTTGTGCTTTTAAAGACATGGGATTTTATGCTTTTATGTGCTTTTATGACGTGGGAAAATACCCGAACTAAGCTGAAGATATTAGAAACACCAATCAAGCAGAACACAGCAAACTCCAAGACCAATAAACACAGACCAAGACTCCCAACCAATCAGGATGAAGAAAAAACCATTCTGGCACAGTAGTAGGCTAGCCCCAAATTTAAAACAAAAATGGCTGTGAAAGTCTGACTCACAGAAGAACACAATACAGAAGTCTGATGATGGCAGATGAGATTCTGCCGAAACGTTGCTCCAACTTTAAAAGCACAACTATAATGATGTGGGAAAATACCTGAACAAAGCTGAAAACCATATATATATATATATATGGTACAAATCCTTAAAACAATGTGATGCAGTCCTGGTCAGCAAAATTCTATAAGGTTTACCAGAAATAACATTTATTTTAACCTTAACCAAATGAACCAACTTAATATTTCTTCTCTTTTAATAACGTGGAGCTTTAATTCTGTGAAATAATATCCTAGATTTCTTTTATTTTTTCCTTTTATCTTTCTCACTAAGTCTTCCAAAACTTTAACCAATCTTTTTTGTAAATCCAGTACAGAAGTTTTTCCAAGTCACTCTTCTGCTTTATATTTGTATGTTTTTTTTAAAATTATTAATAATTATTTAATATAATTATTTAATTATTAAGACATTATCTAGTTTCATTGAAAATATAATTTTAGTTCCATACAGTGGCCAACCTTCAAAATCCCATTCTACCATGTTATTTTCTTTCTTTTCTTTTTTTTTCAGAATTCAAAATACAACCCATTTTCCCCTCAGAAGGATTCAGTTGATTAATTTGCAAAAACAATTTCAAGTCAATTTAGACCCTTATTCTATTTATAACTATCCAAAATATATGTTAGCTACCCTTTTGCCATTTATTCTCCCAAATTGTCCAAGGATTGACAATTTTGGGGAATAAATGGTAAAAGGGTGACTCGAGTGTGCCATTATTTCATCTAAATTTTCTTCTGTTGAGGATTGAACAAAACTCATTCACTAAATGCCATCAAATTTGGTGTTCTAAAGCTTTTTAATATTTAAAAAGCAATTAAAAGTAATGAAAATGATTAATAAATGAAACAGCTGAGCTTTATGTCCATATAGGCGACTTTATGGTTATAGATGTAGACAGAATCCTTCAATTCCCAGTTCCTTTATCAACCAGCTGACTGCAAAAACCTCAGTTCATGAAGTTTTCTTGTGTAAAACACGTTGACAATTTGTCCTCTTAACTTCTACTTTCTCTACTATGCGTTTGTATAACTGGAAATAGTTGTTCAAATTTGCATATTCCAAAACTGAGTATGCAATTTCTTACCAAAATGGCTGTTTGACATTTCTCTCTGTTTAGATCCATTAGCAATTTCAAAGGAGACAATGTGTTAGAATGTTCTATATAGTTAGTGTTGTGTATGCATAAAGATTAATAAAGTGTGAGCTTGGAGTAAGTGCAGGGTTCTGGCCCTGCACATCTGATTGGCTGTTAAGTGGCCGGACCGGATTGGCCCGTTCCAGGGAATCCGATTGGCCCTAAACAGAGAGTTCCTATTGGTTCTAAGAGCTAGCGTTCCTAGCTCGTTATTGGTTAAAAATTAAAGGGTTTGCCTATATAAGGCAGGTTCAACTGCTCTTAAAGTGAGAAGTCACGATGTAAATAAAGAGCTGAAGTTCACCATTCAGAGGCTTGTCTCCATTCTTTCTCGCCCATGCTCAAAACTTAACACTGGCAACGAGGATGGGATTTGGAGAAAGCTGAACCAACGAAACTTCGAAAAACACCGAGCACGTGACAGACGACACCAACAACAGAACCATGTCTGGCAGCATCGTACCACCCGCTCTGTTCGATCCAACACAGGAAGACTGGGAGTCTTACATGGATCGTTTCCAAATGTTCCTAGAGACGAACAACTTAAACGACGCCACAGCCGGGAAGAAACGGACGGTGTTTCTAATGCATTGTGGTCCAACCGTATTTAAGATGGCTAAAGCACTAGCCAAACCCCGAAAAGTGAAGGCCATGGATTGGGACGACCTCGAACCTATCCTACGGGACCACTACGCCCCAACCGTGCCTACGCTCATGAGATGC
The DNA here is from genome assembly GCA_033807585.1 of Hydrophis major. Taxonomy (NCBI): domain Eukaryota; kingdom Metazoa; phylum Chordata; class Lepidosauria; order Squamata; family Elapidae; genus Hydrophis; species Hydrophis major. The sequence continues at coordinate 92,997,534 of CM066330.1, read as the reverse complement.
CATGAGTTTTATCAGAGAAGCCAGCGAAAGGGAGAGAGCGTGGCCGACTTCATAGCAGACCTCCGAAATTTGGGAGGCCTCTGCAGATTCACCGATTTAGAAGAGGCACTAAGAGATCTCATAGTTTTGGGATTAGATGCACCAGGCGTCCAAAGCAAGCTGATGGCGAAAGGCAATATCAGCCTTGCCGACGCCATCGGCGATGCTACTGCAGCAGAAGCAACCAGGAAGTCGGCTGCACAACTATGCCGAAACCACGCTCCGGTACCACCACCGACCAGCGAAATCTTACCTAGTTCAGAAGGGCAGCTTGTGACAACGCACCATGAGGACCTCTCTTCGTCGTCAGACAGCGATGAAGAAGGGGTCCTTCAACTGCGGTCCGACCGGGACCACCACCCAAAGCCCTTACGCCCTTGCGCTGGCTGTGGAGCCAACCATGCCAGGTCCGAATGCAAATTCCACAAAGCACTCTGCCATGAGTGCGGGAAACGAGGTCACATCGGACAAGTCTGCTGCAGCTTGCCAGGACCCAGCCAGGCCTCAAAAGGGGCAAACTATCGCCAATCGACAGGAAACTGTCCTGTACGGCGAGAGCCAGTAAACCACTCCTACAGAAATCGAGCTTTGCAGAGAGAAGAGGCTCACCATACTATCACTATCGGTCACGCCTCAGCCCTGGACACTAAGAAAATCCGAGTCATGGTAGCCATTGAGAACCAGCCTTGCCACATGGAGGTCGACTCAGGATCGTCCCTCTCGATGTATCCTGGAAGACACTCAAGCAACTCATCCCCACAATTCAACGCCAAGATCTCCGCTTCCAATGCCTCATCCTCAAGGACTATCAAGGGAATCGAATCCCTGTCATCGGGTCCTGCCGACTCCAAGTCTCCTTCAAGAAGCACACAGCGTACTTACCTTTAACGGTCATCGATAGAGATAGGCCTTGCCTACTAGGCCTCCAATGGTTCATGCCACTCGGCATTGAAGTGGCCGGCGTAAACCGAGTCAGCGGCTGTGACTGGGAGGAAGACCTTGTCTATGAGTTCAGGGACGTCTTCGCGGACAGCAGACCGCGCATCCAGTTCCGGTTGTGCAGCACCTCCTCCATTCCCTGGGGGGCGGAAAAGTTTTCGCTAAATTAGATTTAGCTCAGGCATATCAGCAATTACCAGTAGATGAAAAAATGGCACAGGCCCAAACTATTGTGACACACCGAGGTGCCTTTAAATGCAATTCGGAGTTAGTGTAGCCCCGGGGATTTTTCACAGCCTTATGGAAAGGTTATTGCAAGGAATTAAGGGCGTGGTCCCCTATTTTGACGATGTATTAATTGCAGCCCCTACAAAAAAAATCTTACAGGACCGGTTAAAATTAGTCCTAAAAAAATTCCAAGAGGCTGGTCTTTAGGTTAAAAAAAAAAAAAGTAAATTATGTACTGATAGTGTTGAGTTTTTAGGGTACCTGATTGATAGCCAGGGCATTCACCCTACTGAAAGTAAATTAAAAGCGATCAAAAATGCTCTCAGGCCATGAAACAAGGCCAATCTCCAGGCATTCCAAGGCCTCATCAATTTTTATAATGTATTTTTGCCACACAAAGCAACTGTCGCTGAACCGTTACACCGGTTGTTAGATAAAAAAGCAAATTGGCTATGGGTTACTGTGAAGAACAGGCGTTCCAAAACGTTAAAAAACTGCTCACTTCTGACTCTGTACTCATGCAGTATAACGAGACTTTGCCGTTAGTTATAACCTGTGATGCATCGCCTTTCGGGGTGGGCATCATTTTGAGCTACGTACTGCCTAATGGGAACGAAGCCCCTGTTGCATATTTTTCAAAGACTCTTTCAAAGACTGAGTGAAACTATGGACAAATTGATAAAGAAGCCCTCGCAATTGTCTCAGCTGTGAAAAGATTTCACGAATACGTGTATGGCCGGGTTTTTACTATTGTGACTGACCACAAACCTTTATTGGGGATAATAGCCAGAGATAAGCCGACTCCCTACATATTATCCCCTAGGATGACCCAATGGTCAGAATTCTTAGCTGCTTATAACTATCGGCTGCAATACCGCCCAGAGAAAGCCATTCCCCACACCGACGCATTGAGCTGAGCACCGCTTCCAGAGACTCTTGATGATCCTGCACCAACGGTAACCACATTACAAATTGAGGCACTCAACTCGCCGCCACTAACCGCCCGAGATATCGCGAGAGAAACCAAACGCGACCACACCCTAGCACGAGTCCTAGGCTGGTTAGAACGTGGATGGCCATTGGACCAGCTATCAGATGACTTCACACCATTCAAGACTCGACAAACCGAGCTCTTCTCCCAGAAGGGCTGTGTCATCTGGGGCGATAGAGTCGTTATCCCAGAATGACTCCAGAAAGCGCTGCTGAGAACCTTGCACAATGGCCACCCCGGCATCGTGCGAATGAAAGCCCTTGCGCGCAGCTACGCATGGTGGCCGGGCATTGACAAGCAAATCGAACAGTGGGTTAAAGCTTGTCCCAAATGCCAAGAAGTCAGCAATGCCCCACCAAAAGCCATGCCTACTAAATGGGAAACACCACATGGACGCTGGTCCCGAATTCACCTGGATTTCGCGGGGCCAACCAAAGGCCACACCTTCCTGCTAACTGTTGACGCCTACTCCAATTGGCTCGAAATCCATCGCATGACGACTACGACCTCTGAGGCGGTTATCAAAATTTTAAACAGACTCTTTGCAACCCACGGATTACCAGACCTCCTGGTATCCAATAACGGCCTTCAATTTACCACACTAGCGTTCGAGCAGTACCTCAAGTTAGAAATGAGATGGAGGATCCATTAACAATTTAATTTAAAATCAGCACAGCAGGTTCAGTTTGGAACAGAGTTGTGATTCTGGAAGATTGTCTGAATATTATTTTTTACAAAGTTTTTTTTTTTTTTTCCCCCTAGGAGTGCTGTGTTCAAAGACTAGCAGCAGTCCTCCCTCTGGTCCGCCGCCTACGTGGGAGTACCGATCACTCCCATTGGCTGATGCCATTTGACAGCCGGCTATAAAAGGGAGCTGTCAAACGGCATCAGCTGTCATCGCCAGCTGGCTGTCAAATAGCCTCGGCAGCCGCGGCAACCCTTTATTCGCAAGAATAAAGCTGTTAGCTTTCAGCCTGGCTCCGTCTCTTTCTGTGACCGCCGCTCCACAACAAGTTCAACATATTTTATTTCTAAATCACATCACATTGGTCAAATTCTTAATTCTTTTTCTGAAGACAACCTACTAACAGGTGCAATCTTTGGATTTGAGTCAGGATCCTTAATTTTAGATGACAGAACACTAGAAGCCTGAAGTACATTCTGGTTTTTTTGAACTTTCGAAGCAATTTACAGACTTCTTAGGTGGAAAAGAGAAGCTAATTCCACAAGTACTATAAGGAGATAATAAGTAATCATTTCCTACTGTTCAACAAATCCACATGCTATTCTTGAAGCTGCCTACTAGCTGGTTAATTGGCCATGAAGATTAAAAAGAAAAAGAAAGTGCCTATGGTGTCTATTTGCAAGGAGATGTTCCCCCAATAGGATTTTAGCCTAAGTTTTCACAGTAAACATTATGCACTGCAATCTAGAGAAAGCTAATCATGTTACACTCACACACACAAATAAATTATTAAAGATCTTTAAAGGGGAACATAAAAATAGAATTTAGTACAAAATAATATATATTAAGAAAAATAAAAGAAAAACAAATTGAAGAGAAAGCTACAAGTTCAAAAAAACAAAGCAAAACAGGAAAGCAAAAAAAGTAGCTTTCATTTTTTATATATCTTGCATTTTTGTATCTTGCTCTGTGTTTATCACCTAGCCTTATGTTTCTTTAATCTATTCTTTCTTAGCTTCAGAACCATATGTTGATGGTGTTTTTTTTTACTGTTTCATGCAAAAAGTCTATAAGGGATATCCAGACATCAATAAAGATATACATTGTCCTTAATCACAAGTGTCAATTTAGCAAGTTTTGTCATATTCACCAACCAGTCCTCCTTTGTTGATAATGCTAAGTCTTTCTGGCAGTAATCATATACAAAAACAAAATTCCATAACACTTTCCCAACAGTTGGTTGATCAATCCCAAAATAAAAGCTTTTCCCAACTTTTTACACGATCTTTACACTTACAGCATAAATTTTTAACTCATTTTAGTTAAAAAAAAAAAAAAAAAAAGCTCTTTAGGATTATAATATAGTGTAAATTTCAGTTTTTCAATCACATATTTTCCTGTTGTTCTATATGGATATTATAAAAAATATTTTAGCCCACTTTACTGTACTTTCCTCCCCCTGTTCTTCTTTTGTTTCAAATGTAAATAAAAGTTTATGTATTTTTGCAAATACATTCATCATTTCGACATAATGCTATTTCAGACTGAGATTTACACTTTACAGTTTGTCAAGTTTAAATCTTTCTAATAATTGTAATAATAATAATAATAATAATAATAATAATAATAATATCTCTAATAAGAGTATAATTGGCAATTACTGTAGATACTCCTGCCACCAATTCTTCTCTTTATTTTATTTTACTTTCTCCTTTACAAAAATCTAGTCTCTTGCAATATTTTAGCCAATTCTATTTGCTTTTTGTTCCTTGTTTGTAAATTGCTTCTTCTCTGAGATTCACAAAGTCATTTTTAGGCACAAGTTGGATTTATATCTATTCTATATTTTCAATATGACAATTTTTAAAATCCTCATTAACTTTCACTTTATCATACCATAAATATCCAATGCACCCAAATCTCAGGTCATGTCCTACTAACTCTAAAAACGTTCTATTTTTCAGCAAATCCACTCTTTTATCCAAAGAAAGAGCAAGCTGTAAAACACAATTCCAAATCAGGTAAACTCAAATTTCTCCCTGCATCATATAATAGACATCAATTCAAGTGTGCAGGCAATTCAACTAAATATTATAAAAAAAAAAAAAAAAACCTACCATCATGTTTACCATTCTGACAAAATTTGAAGAACATTCCTATTTGAAAAACTCAGAAAGAGTGCAAAATATTTTGTGTTAAATTTAAATTTACTGGGGCTGATTGGGGCTGAAAGGTGAAAGTGGAAGCAGTATGCTCCGTCCAATATTTGAGTAGACCAAGTTGCTCTGATAAACCAGTCCCACCAGAAAAAAAACTTATGCAGAATCCTCTTTTTCTCTATCATCAAACACATGCATAGATACACACAAACCAAATAATATTATACATTACAATATGCTTCATTATAATCTTGTGGCTCTCAGTCTAGCAAGCATATGTAACATGAACAAATTTTTTATGAAGATAGATGTCCATTTTAAGGATTCTTTTCCTTAAAAAAAATTAAAAACTTGCCTCTCTAATTTGTATATCAATTTGAGTCCCATCTCCTCTAATGCAGTACTGAAATAGCTGAGTTGTAGAATGTTTAATTATAGCATTTTTCTCCTCCTGTTTTTTTACTTTACCTTTAATTTGTTTAATTATGGAAGTAAATGCATAGTTACAGAAAGAATATTTTTGCCAAGCCTTGTACAATAATTAGCATTGATTGTTTAAGTGCCTTTTAAAATAAATGCTTAGTGAAATAAAACTTTTCTAACTTGAGTGATAATCCAGGTTTTTTTTACTGTCACGAACCATTGTTCCATTAATTCACATAATGCATTTCTAAAGAATTATGTTTCCATAAAACAGTAAAAATATCCTAACTTCATCTAAGAGTATTTCTTTCCATGCTTCTTATGCCTACATCATCTTTTACCTCAAATGTATGCATATGTGTCTATGTGCATGTATCAGGGGGTGGGTTTCTATCGGTTCTGTCCACCTCTGTAGAACCGGTAGCTCTGAAGAGCAGCAGACATAAAAACGGTTCTATGTCTGCTGATGTTTTTGCCCATCCGGGCTCTTACCTGATCTTTATTTCCTGATTTTTTCAACTTCAGCTGCCAAACAAGGCACAGCTGCAGTTAAAAAAGCAGGAAAAGGGGGTGTTTCAAAGGCTGTTTCTCTGCACGCAGCGTGCTGATGATGATTTACAGGTGCGTGTTAGGGAATCACATCATAAATCACTGAACCTCGTAAATCCCGAACCAATAGTTAACCCTGTCGTCTCCCACCCCTGGCATGTATGTATGTATACAATGTGTGTGTGTGTGTATGTATGTATGGGTGTATATACTAATTCACACAAACCCAAAATAAGGAAGAGTAATCCTGACTGATTCAGATATTATACTAACAGTGGCTGACATTATGACTTATGTACAAAGTTTGTACTTCTGCCTCTTGGAGAGGGAAAATGACAAAAGAAAAAGCTTAGAAAGCACTAACAAAACAAAACTATTCCATCTCATGGATAGAGTGCTGAAGTCAGGAAATAAAAATGTTGGTGTACAGGCTATTGCAGAGCAAGCAGTACAGGAGGAAGATCTGTTATCTTTTTCAACTATCTTCAGAGGTGGTATTCAGCAGGTCCTGACCAGTTCTGGAGAACCAGTAGCAGAAATTTTGAGTAGTTTGGAGAACCAGCAAATACCACCTCTGACTGGAAATTTAACAGTATCCTTCCCCTGCCATGCCCACCAAGCCATGCTCACAGAACTGGGAGTAAAAAAAAATTGAATCCCACCACTGAGTATCTTGGTAACTTTTATTGGAATCAATTATTTTATTTTCATAGTGTTATATAAATGCCTGAGATTGGTCATCTCTGCTTTATTAATTTTTCCCCAGGGGAGGAGGCCTGGAGAGAAAAGAATATTTGAAGGTAGAGCAAGGTTAAAAGCAAACCATGCATTAGTAAAAATGATCATGGAGGGGCATTTTTTTAAAAAGTAATATTTTAAAAGTAAAAGTAATATTTCCAATTGCATTTTTGATATTGCCATTTGCCATACTTTAGGTGTGATTAAATTTTTGTGTAAAATATTATTCTCAAGACTCTGAATCATAGACAAAGCAGCTAGTGTGTTTATTAGGAGTTCAAATCACAAAGCATCAATAATGCTATTCATCATACTTATACTCATGACTTTCACTGTGCCCCTAAAACTGAACTGCAAAACAGAGTGGTCCAGGAAGAAAAAAATTGAGGCTTCAGGGCCATTGAAAAAATTAGTTCCTGAGGTCTCACAGCTACATAACTGTATGATCTGAAATCAAGTGTATTCCAAAGTTCCATCCTAGTAATTCATAGGAGATGACCATTTTAAAATCAAAACAGCACATCAATTACTATATAGTTGAATCATCAAACTGATAGATACAGTCCAGTCTCTTCTTGAAAGCCTCCAGTGATGAAGCTGCTGCCACTTCTGAAGGCAAGCTGTTTCACTGGTTAATTGTTCTCACTGTCAGGGAATTTCTTCTTCGTTCTAGGTTGGTTCTCTCCTTGATTAGTTTCCATTCACTGTTTCTTGTCCTGCTTTCCAGTGCTTTGGTAAATAAATTGATTCCCTCTTCTTTGGGGCAGCCCATCAAATATTGGAACACTGCTATCATGTCACCCAGGTTCTTCTTTTCATTAGAAAAAACATACCTTTCTATTCCTGCAACCATTTTTTATATGTTTCAGTCTCCAATCCCCTAATCATCTTTGTTGCTCTTCTCTGCACTCTTTCCAGAGTCTCAACATCTTTTTTATCTTGTGGTGACCAGAACTGGATACAATATTCCAAGTGTGGTCTTACCAAGGCATTGTAAAGCACTACTAACAGTTCATGCAATATTGATTCTATCCCTCTGTTAATGCAGCCTAGGAGTGCATTGGCTTTTTTGATAGCTGCAGCACACTGCTGGCTTATATTTAAGTGATTGTCCACAAGAACTCCATGATCCCTCTCAAAGCTGCTGCCATTAATCCAGGTTCAACCTATTCTACACCTGTACATTTTGTTTTTCTTGCCTAAGTGTAAAATCTAATTTTCTCACCATTGAATTTCATTGTTGTTATGTTTGGAGCATGGGCGAGAAAGAATGGAGACAAGCTTCTGAATAGTGAACTTCAGCTCTTTATTTACATAGTGACCTCTAGCTTCTATAGCAGTTTTAACCTGCCTTATATAGGCAAACCCCGTAACTATTAACCAATAACCAACGAGGAGCGCTAGCTCTCATAACCAATAGGAACTCTCTGTTAAGGGCCAATCGGATTCCCCGGAGCGGGCCAATCTGATCCGGCTGTTTAACAACCAATCAGAAGTGCAGGGCTCACGCTTTATTAAAACTTTATACATTCACAACACCCCTTCCCCCTGGCTTCTGTTTGCAGGGCGCAGTTACATAGTCCTTTAGGTAGGACGGTTGTTTTATTAGTCTCTTTGATTTTCGCTGTGTCATTTGGCTGCAATCACGCTGAGGTAGATCGTTGTTTGGCAGTGGGGCTGTTTCTGGTTCAGAGTTCATTTCCCCGTCGTTGCCCATGTTCTCTGTAATTCCCTGAGGTTCAACTGTTTCCCTCTCTGGTTCCACTTCCTGAGTCTCTATTATACCGTTGTTCCCTTTGAACGGGTTTTCTTCTTCTTGGAATTCATCTTCTTCCAAACCTCCCCCCCCCTCAGTCTGGTCATAGGGGAGTTCAGGACTGCCCACCGGAAGCCGCGATCGTAATTGATCGATATGGCATTTCCATAGTCTATCGTCAAGGCATTGTACAAGGTAGGATCTTGGGCCAGTTACACGAACTACTGTCACCTCCACCAACAATGGGTCGCCCAATAGGTTTTTAGTGTATACCAAATCTCCTACTTGGAAGGCACGACAGCGGCCGCTGGATCCTAGTGGTTTTTCCAGTTCGTAAGCTGGGTGTAACCGGTTGAGGTGGGAGCAAAGTTTTTGTCCCATTAGCAGTTCGGCGGGAGTTTTGTTGATGATGCTATGTGGTGTGATGTGTTGTAAAAAAAGGATTCGATTGATCTTGTCGTCAATGTTGTCGTAGTCTACCTTCTGTAAGGTTTTCTTCACACATTGTACCATGCATTCTGCTTTGCCATTGGTCGCAGGGTGCGCAGGCGAGGTAAGCACATGTCGAATGCCACGGTCAGCGAGGTACTGCTCGAACGACAGTGCTGTAAATTGGGGCCCATTATCGGATACCAGGACGTCTGGTAGTCCGTGGGTTGCAAATAGTCTTTCCAGGGTTTTGATAACCGCCTCGGAGGTTGTAGTCGTCATGCGATGAATCTCGAGCCAATTTGAATAGGCGTCGACAGTTAGTAGAAAGGTGTGGCCTTTGGTCAGCCCCGCAAAGTCCAAGTGAATTCGGGACCAGGGTCTGCGTGGTGTCTCCCATTCAGTAGGAATGGCTTTAGGTGGGCGTTGCTCACTTCCTGGCATTTTGGACAAGCTTTAACCCAATGTTCGATTTGCTTGTCAATGCCCGGCCACCATGCATAGCTTCGCGCAAGGGCTTTCATTCGCACGATGCCGGGGTGGCCATCATGCAAGGTTCTCAGCAGCGCTTTCTGGAGTTGTTCTGGGATAACAACTCTATCGCCCCAGATGACACAGCCTTTTTGGGAGAACAACTCGGTTTGTCGAGTCTTGAATGGTGTGAAGTCATCTGATAATTGGTCCAATGGCCATCCACGTTCTACCCAGCTTAGGACTCGCGCTAAGGTGGGGTCACGTTTGGTTTCTCTCGCGATATCTCGGGTGGTTAATGGCGGCGAGTTGAGTGCCTCAATTTGCAACGTGGTTACCGTTGGTGCAGGATCGTCGAGAGTCTCTGGAAGCAGTGCTCGGCTCAATGCGTCAGCGTGGGGAATGGCTTTCCCCGGGCGGTATTGCAGCCGATAGTTATAAGCAGCTAATAATTCTAACCATCGAGTCATCCTAGGGGATAATATGTAGGGAGTCAGTTTATCTCCAGCTATTATCCCCAATAACGGTTTGTGGTCAGTCACAATAGTGAAAGCCCGGCCATACACGTACTCGTGGAATCTTTTAACAGCTGACACAATTGCGAGGGTTTCTTTATTGACTTGTCTATAATTTCACTCAGTTTTTGAAAGTGTTTTTGAAAAATATGCAACAGGGGCTTCGTTCCCATTAGGCAGTACATGGCTCAAAATGGCGCCCATTCCGAAAGGCGATGCATTACAGGTTATAACTAACGGCAAAGTCTCGTTATACTGCATGAGTACAGAGTCAGAAGTGAGCAGTTTTTTAACATTTCGGAACGCCTGTTCTTCACGGTAACCCCATAGCCAATTTGCTTTTTTATCTAACAACCAGTTTAACGGTTCAGCGACCATTGCCTTGTGCGGCAAAAATACATTATAAAAATTGATGAGGCCTAGGAACGCCTGGAGATCGGCCTTATTTCGTGGCCTGGGAGCGTTTTTTTATCGCTTTTAGTTTACTTTCGGTAGGGTGAATGCCCTGGCTATCAATCAGGTACCCTAAAAATTAATTTTTACAGCTCCGTTAATATACATGGCTAACTCTAAATTTTTATTTATCTTTTGATAACTTTTAGTATTCTGGCCAGCGTTCTGGCACTTTGCTTTTTTACAAAATCTTGCCAAATGTCCTCTTCCTCCACAATTAAAACACTTTTTAATTGCGTATGCAGTAGGAGATTTATTATCTTCTTTTTGAGGTTGCTCCCTCGTAAACTTATCTCTTTCAAGTCTTCTTCTGGCCTCTTCAATCAATCTGCCAGTTATATCAGTTAAAGTTAGACTTTCCTTCAGCAAAATTTCAAGGGAAGTGACGTAGTTATCATAACTTTCATTTAGTGATGATAGAATTATATAGACTTGGTGTAGTTCAGAAAAAATAAGCTCTTTCTCGTGCAGTTCTTGAAAAATGCTTTTTATAGAATTCAAATGACTCAGCATATCACCATTCGTCTGGAGATGCGTCTTGAAAAGCTTCCATGTTAGATTTATGTGAGCACCAACATTATCTCGGACATAAATCCTCTTCAGCTTCTGCCAACACCCAACAGCCGTTTGCTCTCCACGGATATGAACAAATTGCTGGTCAATTAATGTTAATCCTATTATGCAAATAGCTTGTTCATTCTTCTGCATAAAGTCTTCTATTTTTTGTCTATCTTCCTCAACCTCTGGATCCCATTCCTCTACCTTTGGTGGGTTTTCAATTATGTTCCACAGACCTTCTCTTCGTAGAAGTAGACTACATTTCATAGACCATGATACATAGTTTGTTCCATCCAACTTGGATATAAGGGACAAACTTTGTAGATTGACTTGTGCCATGTTTTCTTATATGGATATAAAACTATAATTAATAAAACACAGCTGTCTGTTTACTGTAATGTATAACAACACAAACTCTCACTTTTACATAAATCTGTTTTATCCTAGTTAAACTGACTTTGCAGCCTCTGGGCCCATAACCAGTGTTAAGCCTGGGTTCCCCAACCAGGGTTAAGGAGACAAGCTAAACAGAATGTGCAGCGTTATTCAGATAGGCACACAGATAAATGAGTGAGATAAGCTTGTATGCTTGTTAACATACAGTAAAAATAACAGATTCGCTTGTGCTATCAAAATATAGTTTATTCCACTTAGAGTTTATAGCATAGTCAAAATAATAGTCCATTAGTCATGTATCGTTTAGTCAGTCCATTCAAGGATGTTCAATTAGCAAAGTCCGTGTAGAATATCCAATGTCAGTTCACTTACAATGAATCAGTCCTTTATCTCTCTCCCATTCCAGTAGGGAAAAACGCAATCTTCATCCAGTAATTAGGGATCATCAAGTCAGAGAGAGCAAGCTGATGTTCCTTGCTTCTTTTATGGTGCTTTCACAACCACTCCCTTAATTACATTCCTACAGTTAAAGTTGCAGACACTTTAACTAACAAACCATGATAACATATTTATTATTTTACCTAAACCAGTTAGGGTAAACAATGTTATTTTGTTCGGGTAAACATTGTTAGGGTAAACAATGTTAATTTCAATGCTACTGAAATTAAAATCTTATAGTATCTCTGGACAACTGCATAACTGGATAGGAGCATTCCTGTCAAACAGACAACAAATCATCAAAATTGGACACATCCTATCAAACTCTGTACCTGTCAACAGTGATGTCCCCCAAGGCAGTGGTTCTAGGATCAACTCTTTTCATACTCTACATAAATGACCTCTGTGATCATAGTAAGAGCAACTGCTTTCTCTTCGCTGATGATATAAAGCTATTCAACACCACAGACAATACTGCTTTCCTTCAAAAAGACCTCAATTATGTATCAGAATGGTCAAACAAATGGCAACTTCAACTCTCAACAAAAAAATGCTCTGTCTTACATATTGGCAAAAAAAATCCGAAAATAAAATACAAGCTGAATAGTCAAGACCTTGTTGATGATCCAAACTTTGTCAAGGACCTTGGAATACTCACCTCTAATGATCTAAGTGCTAGAGCCCACTCTAACTACATAGCCTAAAAGGCATTAAGAGTTGTTAACCTAATCCTATGTAGTTTTTTCCCTGGTAATATTACACTATTAACTAGAGCATACAAAACATTTGCTAGACCAATACTCAAATACAGCTCATCAGTCTGGAATCCATATTACATATCTGATATTAACACAGTTGAGAAAGTCCAGACATATTTCACAAGAAGAGTTCTCCACTTGTCTACTCGTTGCAGAATACCTTATGCCACCAGACTTGAAATTCTAGACCTAGAAAACCTAGAACTATGCCATCTTCGGTCTGATCTAAGTATAGTATATAAAATCATATATTGCAATGTCCTAACTGTCAATGAATACTTCAGCATCAACCATAACAATACAAGAGCAAACAATAGATACAAACTCAATGTTAATCGCACAAAACTTGATTGCAAGAAATATGACTTCAGCAACAGAGTGGTCAATGTCTGGAATACTCTACCTGATACTCTGTGGTTACTTCCCCAAACCCAAAAACTTGAACCTTAGACTGTCTACTATTGACTTCACCCCTTTCCTAAGAGGTCTGTAGGGGGCATGTATAAACGCACCAACATGCCTACCATCTCTGTCCTATTGTTTCTTTTATTTTTCTTTTATGTATCCATTTCATGTATTCATAACTATGTTTATACTTTTACCTATTATCTTGTAAGCGATTGACAAATCAAATACATCAAATAAAATCAAATTGTTACCTTGGTTTTTTTCCTTGGTTTTTTACTATTGAAATAAACATTTTTATTATTATTATTGACATAATCCCTAATAATTGAGATAATAGTTCTTGAATACTTACTGGTTTATAGTATAATTGTAGACAATTAATTTGATTGCCCAAAATGCAGATGTTTTGGTTAAAAGAGCAGAAACCTATTGAACTTATAAATTGAAATTTATAAACATCTTGGTTATTGATTTAAAATATTGCTGTTTACACTCCTCCTTCAATTTATGCATGAAACAAACTACTGTAATTTTGGCTATAATTCAGAGTAGCTACATGATACAGGTAGATATTTAAGTGAAGCATTAACAGTGGTAATCCAACATTCTTTGAAACACATTGAGTACTAAGATTTACTGGTGTGACTCTTCCAAAAACCGCCTGTATTAATACATTCTGCAACGTCTACTTATGCACAGCTCACTGCATTGTGGCATCATTGTTCTTAACAAGAGAAGTGCACACTTAATTCCTGAACATTTGACTAGCTGGCAAAAGACATTGCTCAGTAGCTAAAAATAATTAAATCCTAACTCCTGACTCCATGGAATAAAAAGTGTTAGTAAGAAAGGAATTTTTTTCTCCAGGCTTAGTGCTTGCTAACATTTCAGTTTTATGTTTTTTTTCCCTATAGGCAAATTAAATGTAAGTGTATTCCAGCTACCCTCTCTTAAATAAACAAAAATAATTTGGTTATCTTTTGAAAGTTTTAAAAAATTACCTTTTTTTCCCCCAGATCACAACATATTTTTTTCTTTTAACTTCATTTTTCAAAAGAAATCTAAATCTTCTGAAAAATCAAAAGATATCTAAAATGTAAGTTTTATTTGCAAATGCTAATACAAAGATGCTTTCATTTACTCTCTTCTTTTACTAGTCATAAATATTGGTTTGAATACTTTTGGTAGTGAAGCATAAGCTTTATCTATTACCTTCATATTTTATTCAGAGAGCAAAATGAAAATCATTTGATGATGAGATACAGACAAAAAGGTAGCACTATGTACCTCTGACTTTACTTAGCCTCCAAAGGCATTTACCAAAGAAGATAAAACAAACTATTTTTTAATTGAATCGAATCTTGGGAGACCTAACAATGCTGTTCTTTTTCCTTCTTGATCAAGCTCATAATAAGCAAAGAGATTAGCAGATAGCATAAATTTTATCAAGTTTTGCATATGGATAGCCCTTGACTTGCAGCAGTTTGTTTAGTGGCTGCTCAAAGTTATAACAGTACTGAAAAAAAGTGACTTATGACAGTTTTGAAAACGTATGCCAGAGATGGTATTCAGCAGGTTCTGACCAGTTCTGGAGAACCAGTAGTGGAAATTTTGAGTAGTTCGGAGAACCGGCAAATACCACCTCTGACTGGAGATTTTACTATATCCTTCCCCTGCCCTGCCCAAGCCACACTCACAGAACTGGTAGTAAAAAAAAAAATTGAATCCCACCACTGGTATGACCATTCCAGCATCCCCAGGATCATATGATCAAAATTCAGAACTTGACAAGTGGCTAAGATTTGCAGTGTCTTGGGGTCATATTACCCCCTTTTGTGATCTTCCAACCAGCAAAGTCGATGGGGAAACCAGATTTACTTAATAACTATGTTACTCACTTAGCAACTCCAATGATTCATTTAACAACTGTGGCAAGAAAGATCATAAAATGGGGCAAAATTCACTTAACTAACGTTTCACTCAGCAACATAAATTTTGTGGACAATTGTGGTTGTAAGTTGAAGACTACCTTTGTTAAAGATAGATAACTCTGTCAGGAGGTGCCTAGCCTAATTCTTATATTCTGTTCAGTGGCTTGCACATTATCTCAACACAATAAAATCAGAGACTCATAGAAGAGTTTCAAGAGACTACTGGGATCATAAAGTCTAACATTGTATAATGTGCAGGAAAACCAATGAAACCATTCTTTTTATTTTAAAATAATTGTACAAAAGATAAAGAAAAAAGGAATTAAAAAGGTAAAAATAGGGAAGGGGAAATGAAGAGAATAATGAAAAAAGAAAAAAAATGGGACAGGATTGTTAGGAATAACAAGGTTACCTAACATAGTTTGGGTAAATTAATATATATAAACTATGATAGTAAGTTTATGTGTGTGTCACTTTAAACTGCAAAGCATGTAATTTTGGGTGCAGCTGTAAAACCACCATAAGAGGGAGCAAAAGAACTTGATTGATTGCTGGCTTACTAAATTGTTTGCTGACTATGATGGATTGATGGTTTGCTAACTGCATGTTCCCTGTTGCTGAAGGAAGAAAGGAAGTTTGACTTCTTTATATCTCTACTGCAAAACGATACATTACTGGACTGATATTTGTAAGTTTACTGACCTCTTTTTTCGACACTGGACTTTGCAATTGAATAATCCCCGGATGGACTGAACTAGTGAATGATATATGGACCGTTTTGACTATGCTAAAACTCTTACTGGAATAAACTATTTAACTAGCACAGTGTATCTGTTTTACTGAGTGTAAGCTACAAAAACGTTTATCTCGGGACTTCCGGTTTCCCGTGGCTTCGGGGCAGCAGGAATTCGTGACTGCTCGCGATTCCTGCTGTGCTAGCCGCCGAGGTACCCCCGATCCAGATGGGTCAGGGGGATATGGCTGCCCTGTAGGGACAGCTGAAGAGAGAGGGGAGTCGGACAGGAGGTTGGGGGTGTCGCAGACCCCCTCCTCCTCCGGAAAAACCCCTTTTTCCCAAGGCGGTGGAGCGGCGGTCCGCAATGGCCGCCACGAAGAAGCCAGCAATCGGGTAAGATTGCGCTGGAGGAAGTAAGAAGAGTGAAAGTGCTGTCTGAGCCGGGTCAAGTAACATCTTTCAAATTTGTTGGAACTGAGCTGTTTGAGTTGCTGGAGGATACATTGTATCCCTAAGAAGATCGAAAGCGGCGGAGAAGCTGTTAAAGGGAACTTTTTTTTTTTTCTTCACTCTCCCACCCCATGGAAAAAGCAGATATGTTTGGACATATTGGACATTGAAAGTGAATTATTCTGAAAGTTGAAGCTAAGGGACAAAACGGTTTCTGGACATTGAAAACCTTAAGAAATTGGAAAACCCTTATTAGAGGTCTGGATTTCTGATTATTTAAAGTTGATATTGCAAGTGGGAAGGGAGAGAAAAAAAAATTGGAGCAGAAGCTGAAAAAGGAGGAGATTGCCTAGAATTCCAAAGAAAGGTATATGGTAATTGGACCTCTTTGATTAAACATTAACCCCAGAAACAGAAAGAGAAGAAGGAAGAAAAGTATTAATTTTTGGAATTTTTTTTTGAATTATTTTTGATTAAAAATATTTGTGGTTGTTTTGGGAAAAGTTTCTTTTTTCATGATAGCATCGCTTGTGGATGAACTAAAGACTGAATATCAAAAATATAAAAAGGAAGATACTTTGGGCACTTTGTTTCAATTCTTAGAAATGGCGTTATGTACTTATGAAAAGTTGACTACGCAGCAGAAGGACTGGGACAAAGAAGAAGAGGAAGAAGAAGCCATCTTTGATGAACAATGGGTTCTTTCTGGGGAGGAGGAGAAAAAGGATAAGAAAAAGGGGATTTTAAGAATTATAAAAACAACCAAAGAAGAGGAAAATGAGCGGAAAGGTGGAGGCAAGGTTAGAAAGCAAAGGAAAGGGAGTAAGAAAAGGGAGGAGGAAAGACAAAGGGGTAAAAAGGGCAAGGAGAAGAATAAACAGGAGAGAAAGGGGGGGGAGGAGAAGCCTCAATGGGGGGAAGCAAGATCTAAAGAAAAAAAAGTTTATTCAGAGACAATGGGTGAATTTAATTTAGGATAAAAGAGGGATTCTGGAGGGTACATAAGATTGTGTTTTTTATATGTGTATTTAGAGTATAAAATTTATTGCGTAATTTTAGAATCTATTAAACAGAATCCCAAGAAAAATTGTTATATGAAGTACTTTTAAGTTAGGGTAATGAGTTATAGACCTTACTCCAATTGGTGTATAGGAGAAGTATAATAAAAGAAAAAAGATAAATGGATAGTTGGAAATAGAACAGACAAAGAATATTATTGAAAATGGCAATAAGATATGAAAGGATATATAAAGGTTTTGTTATGTTTTTTTTTTGGATTTTGTATATTGAAAAAAGGCAAAAAAAATTTAATTAATAAGAAATAATTTGGATGAAAAGGAGAAGTTGGGATAAGATATGAAGTTAAATAGATAAAGTATTGATACTATAATTTGGAATTGTTATGTTCTATTGGTTTTCTTCTTTTATTATTTTTTCTTAGAAAAGAACTTATAAGCTGTTATGTCTTGTGCATTGTTTATATAAAACTGATAAAAATGGTTTTCATATATATATATAAAAGAAAATGATAATAAGATATGGAAGGATATATAAAGTGAATATAATGTTTGAATTTGTGTCTGTGTGAAGAGTTTCAACCCGGGATCAGACAACCTTCAGAAAAGATCTTTTAGTTTTGTTTGTTTTACTGTGTTTTCTGTAAAATTAATAAAATTTGTTTAAAAAAAAAAAAAAAGAAAATGGTAATAAGATATGGAAGGAAATATAAAGGTTTTGTTGTGGTTTTTTTTTTTGTATATTGATAAAAGGCAATAAAATTTTAATTAACAAGAAATAATTTGGATGAAAAGGAGAAGCTGGGATAAGATAGGAAGTTAAATAGATAAAGTAAATATTGATATTATAATTTGGAATCATTATGTTCTATTGGTTTTCTTCTTTAATTATTATTATTATTATTTTTAGAAAAGAATTTATAAGCTGTTATGCCTTAATTGTTTGTGCACTGTTTTTGTAAAATTGATAAAATTGGTTTATAAAAAAAAAAGAAAGAAAATGATAATAAGATATGGAAGGATATATAAAGTGAATATGATGTTTGAATTTGTGTCTGTGTGAAGAGTTTCAACCCAGGATCAGGCAGCCTTCAGAAAAGATGTTTTAGTTTTGTTTATGTTTTGTGTTTTGTATGTTTATGAAAGGCAATAAAATTTAATAAGCAAGAAATATAATTTGGATAAAAGGAGAAGTCTGGATAAGATATGAAGTTAAATAGATAATGTAAATATTGATATTACAATTTGGAGTTATTTTATATGTTCTAATTGCTTTCTTCTTTAATTATTATTATTATTTTTTTAGAAAAGATTTTTTAAGTTGTTATGCCTGGATTGTGTATTGTCTTTTGTAAAATTAATAAAATTTGTTTAAAAAAAAACAAAAACGTTTATCTCATATATTTGCCTGCCTGCCTGACTGCAGTGCAGATTCTGCTAGGGTGTATCCCTAACAAGGATAGCTTCCCACTTTTTTGTTTTCATTACAAATGTAAAATGCATTCAACTTTTGATTTAAAATGATTATTAAATATAAAATTATTAGATATAGGATAGCATTGTCTTTAGGTGTGCTATAAATGGAGATAAAAATTACAGATGCAAAGTTAGTGATTATACAACAAACTTAAATCTTCAATAATATAAAATATAACATCTTACATTTTAAAGCTTAGTGCTTGATCCCAGGAATGTTTGTTCAGAAATAAGTTGCATTGGTTTCTGACTTTTTTCAAGGAAATATACTTAGGATTACAATGAATATCAAAATATTAATGGATCAAGCAATAATCTAGAGAAATCATACAAAAATGCCAACTCGCCAATTGCTCACAAGATCAACAATAGATCAACATAAATAATCCAACAAAGTGCTTCTGAATATTAAAGTACATGTTGTGATGTTGTAATGGAAACTCCTCTTTTTTGTATTTGATACAATATTGCAACAGAAGTAGAAAAATGTGGAGATTGTTTTGGCGCTGTAATGTTGTAGTGACAACTGAGAATATAGTTGGCTGGTTTCATCCTCTTCTCCCAGAAATCCTCTGGGTTTTCCACATTGTTTTGCTTGATTATGCTTGATATTTTTATGGGTTTTCAAACCAAAGAGAAAAAGCTTCCATTCTTATTGTTTCTTAGGGAGGGGGGAAAGTGTATTTGAAAAATCAATTTCATTAAATATTAAAACTAGGAAAATGTACACTTCCCAATAAGTAATCAGACACATTAAGTAGTCCACATAAAATAAGACTACAAGATTACAGCAATGAGAAGATAAGAAACAGTATCTCCAATATCAGTCTCCTGTCAACTAAAAAGATACTCCTTATAGAGACTTATGATTTGAATGTGGGTGGATTTGTTGGAGTCCTGACATCTCTTATACTGAGAGATAGGACAAAGTTCCATGGTAGGCTTAAAGCTGAAGATGGAAAAAATGGTTAGTCACTATACAAATCACTTTATATACACAGAACTAAAAACAATTACCAGAAACGAACAGAACAGTTTATAGAAATAACATCCAGACTGTGTGTCTTAGTATACTGATCCCTGTTACTGTGTAATTCAAATGAGCATTGTTTTTCACAGGTAAACTTGAATAAACCTTATTTCTCACAAATTTTTAATTTAACTGTATAAATTCATATATTTTAGAAGCTTCTGGTATGGATTCAGAGTCCTTCATTCACATTCATTTTCCAGAGGAATCAGCCTACTTCTTTTTATAGTGGAATCTGTGGAATCTATAGTGAAATCTGTTAGGGATAACATTGGTTTACCCTAACTGGTTTAGGTAAATAATAATATGTAATCATAGTTTATATGTTAAAGTGTCTGCAACTTTAACTGTGGGATAGCAATTAAGGGAGTGGTTGTGAAAGCACTTTAAAAGAAGCAAGGCTGCAGCTTGCTATCTCTCTGGCTTTGATGATCCCTGATTACTGCAAGGAAAAACATGTCTGCATTGCTCGAACGGGAGAGAAAACAAAGGACTGGCTTGTAAGTGAATTGACATAGGATATTCTAAACGGACTTTGCTAACTGAATATCCCTGAATGGACTGACTAAATGATACATGACTATTGGACTGTTATTTTGACTATGCTATGAACTCATAATGGAATAAACTATATATTTGATAGCACAAGCGTATCTGTCATTTTTACTGTATGTTAATAAACATACAAGCTTAGCTCACTCATTTATCTGTGTGCCTATCTGACTAAGCTGCACATTCTGTTTAGCTTGTCTCCCTAACCCTGGTTGGGGAAACCAGGCTTAACACTGGTTATGGGCCCAGAGGCTGCAAAGTCAGTTTAACTAGGATAAAACAGATTTATGTAAAAGTGAGAGTTTGTGTTGTTATACATTACAGTAAACAGACAGCTGTGTTTTATTAATTATAGTTTTATATCCATATAAGAAAACATGGCACAAGTCAATCTACAAAGTTTGTCCCTTATATCCAAGTTGGATGGAACAAACTATGTATCATGGTCTATGAAATGTAGTCTGCTTCTACGAAGAGAAGGTTTGTGGAACATAATTGAAAATCCACCAAACGTAGAAGAATGGGATCCAGAGGATGAGGAAGATAAAATAAAGATAGAAGAATTTATGCATAAAAATCAACAAGCTATTTGCATTATTGCTTTAACTTTAACTGATATGCAACTTGTTTATATTCACGGAGAGAATACAGCTGTTGGGTGTTGGCAGAAGCTGAAGAGGATTTATGTTCGAGATAATGTTGGTGCTCACATAAATCTAACACGGAAACTTTTCAGTACACATCTCCATAAGAATGGTGATATGCTGAGTCATTTAAAAACTATGCAAAGCATTTTTCAAGAACTGCACGAGAAAGAGCTTATTTTCTCTGAACTACACCAAGTCTATATAATTCTATCATCACTAAATGAAAGTTATGATAACTACGTAACTTCACTTGAAATATTGCCAAAGGAAAGCCTAACTTTAACTGATATAACTGGCAGATTGATTGAAAAGGCCAGAAGAAGGCTTGAAAGAGACGAGTTAAGGAGGCAGCAACCTCAAAAAGAAGATAATGAAACTCCTACTGCATACGCAATTAAAAAGTGTTTTAATTGTGGAGAAAGAGGACATTTGGCAAGATTTTGTAAAAAAGCAAAGTGCCAGAACGCTGGCCAGAATACTAAAAGTCAACAAAAGATAAATAAAAATTTAGAGTTAGCCATGTATACTAACGGAGCTGTAAAAAATAATTTATGGGTGGTTGATAGTGGAGCATCACATTGTATAACAAATGATAAGAAAAATTTTATTAAAATGTCCCAGAGTACACAGCAGATATCGTTAGCCAATGGCTGGAAACTGAAAGCTAAAGGTCAAGGTATAGCATATTGTTCTTTTATAAAAGAGAATGTAAAAATGTTATATGTACCTCAACTTAAGTTTAATTTAATTTCAGTTAGAATTTTGGTTAAACTAGGATATGTAGTTACATTTAAAGGAGGTAACTGCATAATTGAGAAAGAAGATAAGAAAATTACTGCATCTTTAAGAGGTGAATTATATGTGTTAAATGATGATGGTTTAAAGGTGGCTAACACAGTTTATGAAAATAAGAAACCTCATGATGAATGTATTCACTTGTTACATCGAAGGCTAGGGCATTTAAATTTTAAAATGCTTAAGAAAACTGTTGAATTATCTAAGGGAATAAGTTTGAAACCTTGTAATAAGTATTTGCAATGTAATATCTGCAATCAAAGCAAAGCCAGGGTCACACCTGCTAATAGAGTTGATGGATTTACAACCACAGAACCTTTAGAAGTAGTATTTGCAGATTTAATAGGTCCTAAAAAACCAAGTGTAGGAGGAGCTCGTTACATACTAAGTATAATGGACCACTATTCTAGATATGGGTTTTGCTATTTAATGAAGAGCAAAACTGAAACGTATCAAAATCTCTTTAATTGGATTAAATTTGCTGAAAGGAAAACTAAAAAGAAATTAGTAACTCTTATAACAGATAATGGTATAGAATTTACAAATAATAAATTGCAGAACAGACTAAGAATGTTAGGTATTCAACATAAAATGTCTGCACCATATAGGCCACAACATAATGCCTTTATAGAGAGATGAGGCCAAACATTGCAATCAATGACACGAACTATGATGTCTGATTCAGGATTACCTGACAATTTGTGGGGAGAAGCAATAATGTGTGGTAATCATATATTAAATAATGTTGTTAATTCAACAACAGGTGAATTACCATTCACACTGTGGCATGGTACAAAACCTGATTTAAGTTACATGCACACATTTGGAGCACCAGCATGGGTGCATATCCCTACACAACTTAGACACAAAGGACAACATAGAGCTAAAAGATTATATTTTGTAGGATATACATCTAATCATAGATCTTATAGATTCTGGGAACCAGGTACATCTAGAGTTTACACCAGTGCTAGTGCAAAATTCCTAGAACATGTAGGATGGAATAGATTAGAGCAAGATTTAAATAATGAAGTAATTGTTGAACCCTACAAAAGGCAGAAAAATCAGATTAGTTATAAGAAGAGTCCAATTAAAGAAGAAGTCCAAGAAGAGCAAATAGGACCAGAACAAGAGGAAACAGTTGATCAGGAAGAGTTAGATAATCAAGAAGAGTTAATAAATGAAAGTCCACCTGTAAGTCCAGTAATACCTAGACGTACTACACGTGTAACTAGACCACCTGATAGGTATCAAGCAAGTATAGTTTGCCAAGTAACTAAAGTTCCAACTAGTGTAGATGAACTTAGGATGTATCCTGCTAAGGATCAGGAGAATTGGCAAAAGGCAATGGAAAAGGAACTAAATTCATTAAAGGTAATGAAAGTTTATGAAGATGCTAAATTACCTCCAGGAGAAAAATCCATTGGGTGCAAATGGATATTTAAAGTAAAAACTGGAAATGATGGGACTGTTACCCATAAGGCTAGGTTAGTAGATCAAGGATTTAATCAAACTGCATCTGATTACGATGAAGTTTTTGCACCAAGTCTTAAAGCAACATCTTTAAGAGCAGCATTAGTGTGGGCAGCTAAGAAAAAACTATGTCATTAACCATTTAGATGTAGAAACTGCATGCACCATTGCAGCACACTATATATTTAAGAAAACCAGTAGGTATAAAAGACAATAAAGTAAATAGTAATGATTGTTGGAAACTCAAAAAGAGTCTTTACAGGTTGAAACAATCTGGGTTTGAGTGGAACCAATATATTGTGAAAGAGTTAAACAATATAGGTTTTAAATCTGGTTTAGCAGATCCATGTGTGTTTAAAAGAGAAAATAATGGAACGGTGTCATTATTGTTATTATTTACAGATGATATTGCTTTGATAACTAAGACTAATAATGAAGCTAATGAGATTATATCATTATTAGCCAAAAAGATAAAATTAAAGCATTTAGGTGAAATTAAAAAGTATCTAGGATTGACAATTAACAAAACAAAAAATGGATTTAAGATATCTCAAGAAGATAAAATTTGCCAATTAATTAAAACGTTTAAAATGGAACTTTGTAAACCGGCAAAGACTCCAATGAGTCAGGAAGTTTGCCAAACTGATGATCAAAGTCCCAAATTTGATAAGTCTACATATCAATCTTTGATTGGTAGCTTATCATATATCAGCAATTGGTCAAGGCCTGATATAGCTTATAGTGTAAATCAGCTGGCACATTTTAATTCAGATCCACATCAATGTCATTGGCAATCATTAAAGAGAATTTTAAGATATCTTAAAGGAACAATGAACCATGCATTGTATATAGAACCAAAGGGTGATTTGAGTCTTAGTGCCTATGCAGATGCAAGTTTTGCAACTGATATAAACACAAGAAAATCAACATCTGGGATGGCTATATTATTTGGTAAGACACTTATAGGGTGGAGGTCAATCAGACAACAGCATATCAGCTTGTCCACGATGGAAGTGGAATTTTCATGTTTGTCATTACTATGCACTGATTTGATTTTGTACAAACAGTTATTATTAGACATGGGTATAACTGTAAAAGATTCCATTATTGTGTTCGAGGATAACCAAGCAGCTATAAAATTCGCTACTAGTATTGCTGTAAAAACTAGATCAAAGCATACTGATTTAAGATACTTAAATGTTAGAGAATCTGTAAAGAATGGGCTAATTAAATTGGAATACTGCATGACGGAAGAAAACATTGCAGACCAATTTACAAAAGCTCAAGGAGTTACTAAGTTTAAAGAAAGTTGTAACAAATATGATTTAAAGATGTAAATAGTTATATTATATTATTATTTCCTAAAAGGGGAGAATGTTAGGGATAACATTGGTTTACCCTAACTGGTTTAGGTAAATAATAATATGTAATCATAGTTTATATGTTAAAGTGTCTGCAACTTTAACTGTGGGATAGCAATTAAGGGAGTGGTTGTGAAAGCACTTTAAAAGAAGCAAGGCTGCAGCTTGCTATCTCTCTGGCTTTGATGATCCCTGATTACTGCAAGGAAAAACAAGTCTGCATTGCTCGAACGGGAGAGAAAACAAAGGACTGGCTTGTAAGTGAATTGACATAGGATATTCTAAACGGACTTTGCTAACTGAATATCCCTGAATGGACTGACTAAATGATACATGACTATTGGACTGTTATTTTGACTATGCTATGAACTCATAATGGAATAAACTATATATTTGATAGCACAAGCGTATCTGTCATTTTTACTGTATGTTAATAAACATACAAGCTTAGCTCACTCATTTATCTGTGTGCCTATCTGACTAAGCTGCACATTCTGTTTAGCTTGGGGAAACCAGGCTTAACAAAATCTATAGTGGAATCTTCTGAATCACAATCCAAAATTTCCTCTCTTGCCTCTCTTGCTGCCCTGTTTCATTCTCTCTTTTACATTATATTTTCAGCTTAATTAAACCTGGGTCCGGGTTATTAAGAAAGTTGTACCCCAAAAGCAAAGGTGTTGAATCCTAATAAACTGTGTATTGGCTAGCTGGATGTCTTGCCCTAGTGTAGTAGGTTTGGGAGCAAACAGAACTTATCTATCCACTACAAATGTAATGACCGTTAAAAGCATACCCTTGAGGTTAATTTTGAGCATTTTTATATGGAAACACATTTCATCAATTACAATGAGACATACGTTCAAGAAAGTACTGTAAAGCATTCTAACCAGAATAATATTTAGTGGTATCAAAGGCATGTTTGTAGAAAGAGATGAGATGGTAGACACAGAATCATGATTCACATCCAATCCCTTTTATATGTGTGCTTATGTCACAAACACATATGAAAAAGGAGTGCCTTATATTAAAAAAAATGCTGATCTGCCACTTGTCTGTCCTGCAGAAATATGCCCATTATACATTTATGGCAAAATTTAAGCATGTTTTTAAACATCTTTCAGCATATCTTGCCCATTAGACAGAATGTCTGAATAATCCAAGAATCTAATATTTAAGTATCATCTAAGCAAGGTGAGAGTCATCAGTTAATTCACCTTAAATATTGCAAAATGTACAAGGGAAACATTTTTCTGCCCCTCTCAGAATCAAGTTATAAGGCAGATATTACACAAGGTCTTTTTCTTAATGCTTAATATCACATATCATAATGTAAATCACATTTTGTTTTGAGCTAAAAGGAATATGTATATTATCTGAAGAAATCTAACTGTGTTAACTGTTATGACCAGCTTTTGACTTTGATATATTCATCCTGCTAAAAGCTTTTTTCCCTAGGATGCATCAGCAAGACACAGAAAGCTATGTTAGGAAAACTGATCTTCAGATCTTGTATCAGCTGAAATCAATGAAGAACAAAACAAAAAACAACTTGGCAAAGGACCAGAAGCATCCATTAAAGTAGATAGAATAGTTAGCATTATCAGTCCTAACAAACCATTTGCTTTTGTATTTTAGGCATTTATGAACAGGTATTCACTTCCAGGACATTTTTACAACATTTCCACATAATATTTTTATATGTTCTTCAAACAGTTGCCATCTATTCAGATTTCCTATTAGTTAACCAAGTCCAATATGAATTTTCCAACAATGACAAATGTGACCTCAGTTAATATTTAGAGGAAAGTGTGTGGGTTGCAATGGGTAGGACCATAATGTAAAATGGGTAGATTCACTTCATGTCTGGTAACTAGATTTTTTTCCCCTTGATGGAGCTTTCTCTCTATGAATTTTAAGTAGTTTAAGAAAACTATGTTATATACATGGGTGGTGGTCATGGTGATATGATATTATGTTTAATCTCATGCACAACATTCATTCATTCATTCATTCATTTTCTACAGCCACCCATCTCAACCTCACCTGCTTTATTAATGAAAATCACCCTTCAGGTCAATTCAGTATAAATCCCTTTTATAGTGATTTAAATAAAACAAAACAAACAGAGCCTCCTCTATAGCAGACCTGAGCATTTTAAAGCCTTGGACCATATTTGGCCCTTTGGCCACCCACACAAGATCAATTGGAAATTAGAAATCAAATGTAAATAAATGTATGCCATGCACACAATACAATTCCATTGCTTTTATTTTGCAGGCAAATAGTAGGTGATTTTTTTTAATTACAGGTGTGCATGTGTGTGTACCTACACTCATTCACAGCCCTGTTTGTTCAGTCCTTCCCAACAATTCCAGTTTCTCATCTGGCTCCTTGGCAAAATTAATTGCCCATTCCTGCTCTACAGGATCATGAGAACAACACCTGCTTGCAGAGCTACCATGAGGTAGCCATGAGTCTTGCTCTGCAGGAAATCTGAGCTTCACATCAGCCCTGAACCTTTCTCAGAGGCTGCAAAGAACAAAAAGTTAAGTTGGTGCTGCTGCGCCCCGGAGGTGACCAAGGAGCAGGCCAAGTCCCTCAGTAGCTGTATTTGGGTGGGAATGAAGCTCAAGGCCTGCAGGAACCTGATAGGTTTCTTACATGCTAGAACAGGCCTGAACATCCCTGGGTGGGAGGGAAATGAGGCCAAAGCCTGTAGGAAACTAATAGGATGGGATGGGTGGACATATTTCTCTCCCCCACACACATACTTCCCAAGTTCTATTTTTATGCCTTTACTATCAGCTTTTTTGAGAAACTATGCTTTGAGGGGGGAGGAAGAAAAATATGTATGTTTATACATATGTTTATCTATATATTTAGAAGAAAAGCAGCTGTAGCAATTTGCTTTGTTGCAGAAAAACAGAGTGTGACTGGGATAATATTCAACAAATCTTTTCTTTGGCAGCTGTACTTGCCACTCCCTCCCCCCCCCTCCAATTTAAGGATTAAATCCTTGGAGGTGCTTGAACTAAAAGCAAAGCATATGAGTGGGAAAATAACCACAGTCCTAGCATGGCTTATTTTCAACAAACAAGCAAGCTATCAGTGTTTTATGACCTTTGATTAAATGTTTACATTTGGTCTCAAGATTGCTATTAAAAGCAAAGAAGCAGGATTGTTGAAACTACATTTGTTAATTCAAATTATGGTTCTTTGTTTGAAATGATCAGATGGATCAACGTTTTCCATTCCAAGTGATAAAGCTCAACTGTCCAAGTTCAAATAGACAAAAGTTATATGAGGCTTCCCCACACATTCCCATTTACTGGACCATTGATCTTAATGGACTAAACATGGTGGTGGTAGGCCGAAAGAATCACCTTGCTATAAGACACAGTGAAAAAAAAAAGTCAGGCTAATGGTAGTGCTGGTGCTAATACTAAATGAACATTTTTCCTTCAGGCCTCTTCAGAATTTAAAAAAGCCCTGGATAGCCATGTGCATTTCTTGAGAGGGAAAATAGTCATTCTATTGAAGAATGTAAGAATTTATGTTTAAAGTGCAAGTAATAAAAATAGCATCTGTAATGATGCACAAGTCCATTTAGCTATGTTTGACTATAGAAGAGGAGGAGAGAAATGCTACAGGCAAGAAGCTTCAACCTTAGTGGACCTCACATTAGAACAGAAATAAATACTAAGTTCTTAAGGTAACATTTCCTAGATTCTCTCACCTGCTGGGCAGGACATCTGGAGTTTTACTTGATTGGTATCTGCTTTGTGTTTAATTGCACTGCATAAAGCCCATAACAAGTGCAAAGGGGCAGTGCAAACCAAATCCTCACCACTGTCTTCAAAGATGAACATGGCATGACCTGAATGTGAAAATCCATTTTGGTGGAGAGGGTTTTAGATGGTTTTTGTAATAGTGATAGATTTTAAAATGTCACCATTTAATGTAAGGCATGCACTATAAACACATTGCTTGGGAAAACACTCTTTGTGATAATAGTTCATTTTTTTTTCCCTTTCCATTTTACTAAAAGAATAATTTCTGACTTCCCTATTGGGTCTGTGTTCTTCACAATAGGAATCATTTCTGCATTTATTTTCTGAATTGCTATTCTGGAACCAATATAAAGATAAGAAGGGACAACTGTGTAAGGACATACTCAACCACTGTAATGTATCAGCAATGAATCTGTAGGCTATTACCAAGAACTGCTTTCAAACAGATGACTAAAAAAATAGCGACATGTTTTTTATTGTTTGCTGGTATTTCCAATCACTCACTTTATTGTAACTACATCTTAAACATGTTGTACCAATCTGCTGACCCCAATTCTCATCAGTCACACCCAATCAATTTCAGTTTAATATTAAAGGCAGAGGAATAGAACTGGGGGAGGGGGGATAAAACCTACTTGAAAGTGACAGTACCTTAGATATTTTATGGTGCAATAAATACTCATGTTGCATAAGAATAATAACACATTTTCCTTTTTATAAATGATGCTTAGGTAATGCTTATTTAGACATCATGCTCTATTTTGTTTTTGTTTTCTTTTTTCTTAAAATCCTGAGATCCAGAGATTTGTGCACTTTTCCAGAAAAAGGTAATTGGGAAAGAAGATTGCTTAGAATTAAAAACACTTGAGCAAATGCTTAGCTAAAAATAATGTTTTTACTAATAGAAATGAACCACTCTTTGCTGTGCAAATCCATTCTTAGCTCTGAAAAAAAAAAAAAAACCCTTTCATATAAGTAAACTAATATATGTAGCTACTCTTTTAACACAGAAATGTTCTGTGTTTGACATGCTGGCTCCCTTAGAGGCAGCTCTTTTACTGAGACTTTAAGCATTCCTGCTGTTAAAGAAGAGCCATAAGAAGCAATTCCACCTACCTCCTACAGTATCCACAAAAGGAAAATTCTGCCATTAGGAACAGACAAAACCAACTTTACTACTTGAATTTTAAAAATGACAACCACATATGTTGGATGTTGGAAGCATTCTGTATGTCCAAACGAGCATTACTGAGATTAGAAATCTGATCTGATCAATGAAGGTGGTTTAAAACACTAAATAGATTTATATAAAGGATTTGAAAAACCTAGAATCTAGCTAGCTATATCCCACCTGGAAGAAAGTTTAAAAACTGTTTAGTGTGTATTCCTGAAGAAAGGGAGAAGGAATCTCATGGCAATATTAGAAGCAGTTTAGAATGAAAGTTAAGGGACTGGTGCAAACTGGTAGGAGTTTGCTATGAGAAGAAAAGGGTTAGATTGGGCATTAAGGATGTGGTTTCACAGGACTGTAAACTAGAATCCAAAAGGAGGAAATAAATTCCTCAAAATACAAAGGTAAAACTGAAGTAGACAAGTGATAAAAAATACTACTGGTAAGACAGCATGGAGTCTGAATTCTGAATTGGGAACATCTAGAAAGTAGACAAGACTGCTTGTCAAAAAGTGTAGAAATGAAAGATGTGAAAACAATTAGGAATAGTTATAAAAAGTTGTGAGTATAACACACACACACACACAAACACACACAAGAATGGGGTGGATAAAGGAAAAGAACAGAAGTGTAAGACTGTGTCAATACAATAGGTAAAAAAGGGAATAAAAAGGAAAAAATAACCTACAGTAGAAAGGGACAACATAAAGAGAAAAAAGAAAAGAAATAAGAAACAAGTATCAAAACATAGAAAGAATCTGCTCGTGAATAAGGAAGACATAAAAACAGGAAAACCATGACAAGCCAAGAAGAGTAATTTGGGGACTGCAGAATATTAGCTGTTGCTGATACAAATAAGCTTGCAATTTGCACCAGTTAAATAACTGTTGGGAGTCAGCAGGGAAGAATTGAATTTTGAAGAACTGGGAGGAGAAGGAGACTGGATTCAGATGGGCGAAGGTAGATGATATCCAGATCAGAAAGTGGGAATAAGCAGTCAGGAAGGGATGGAGAAAAACATCTAAAGGGGAGTTTTGCAAAGAAAACAATTGAAGTGGGCATTTTTATATTATTAGATCTCAAGCAATCTTCTCATCTGTCCAGAATTAATCTATGAGAATTAAACCTATGATAATATTAGTGGTACTTTGCATAACTTTGAGGTCTTGCTCAAGCATTCTAAGAGCCATGCTGGACCTTCTGAAAAGCAAACATTTCAGTTATTCAGGGAGTGTAATGAAGGCTTTTTCTTTGCCTGCAGAAACTGGTATTCAGATGGAATTGCTAAGATTTTGAATATCCATTTTACCATTTTGGCTTATATGCTTATCAGATTATTAGTCAGATTATTAGTTAGATGAGGTTATCTAATAGCTGTAAACCTACAATTCTTTGCCATTGGCAACACTATCATTGGGGCTTCTGGAAAAAGTGATACAGCAGGCTGGATGTCTATAGATCCCCTACCCATTAAACTTGCACCTTTAGAAAAGTAGGGTGTATTTGAGAAACTGAGAAGTGTCCTGAGAGCAGATGCAATCAGAAAAGCTACAATGAATCTTGACTATAAATAGCCCATGACTTAGAAACATGTTTGAGCCCAAATATTCTATTACTGAGATAGTTGTTAAGTGAATTTTGCCCCATTTTATGACTTTTCTTGCCATGGTTATTTTTAAGTGAATCACTGCAGTTGTTAAGTTAGTAATGCTGTTGTTAAGTGAATGTGGCTTTCCCATTGACTCTTTTTGTCAGAACATCACAAAAGATTACCACATGATCACAGGACATTGCAACTATCATAAATATGAGTCAGTTGCCCAGCATCTGAATTTTGATCACATGACTATGGGGATATTGCAACAGTTGTTTGGACATGAGTCACTTATTTCAGTGCTGTTGTAACTTCAAATGTTCACTAAATAAACTCTTATAATTTGAGGACTACCTGTAGTTATCTGCATTAAACTGACTTGCACTAGTTGTGACTTTCAGAAAGATCTCCTAAAACCTTTAGACCAGGTAATAGTTGCAACAGGCAGGATGCATAATGCCAACCTGGGCACTTCCTGGAAAATATACAGATAATGGTTCCCACCCCAGGCTGGGAAGGGAAGAAAGCAAGATAATAGACTCTTCCTTCTGGCAACTATATCACTTTCTTTTTTGTATCATCAACAAACAATCATGGACTAGTTCCATCAAAACGGGTCTATGAAAGTGGAATGGGAGAACTTACTTATTGAATGGTGGGCAATGTAATAAATCAATAACAACCAACAGAAATCAATCCTCCTAGAAATATTTTTTTACAAGTATAATTACTAAAGAGGGTTTATTTATTTTTTTCCCAAGCAGAGCTGGAGCCTGGAACCATGACTCAACTACCCTAATACAATATCAGATTAAACTAAAAAAAGGAGGCAGTAATCTACCTCCTTTTAAAAGTAACAAATTCAGTGTAAGAACTCTGTTGTTTTCTTAATGTGTTGTATAACCAATGGATTGTTTGTGCAATATTGAACAAAACAATGTACTTTGAACTTGAACCACTATTCTTCAAACTTGACGCAATATTTTCACTAATGGCCACATTGTTTGGGGAATTTAGAAGCTGAAGCTTGGGTGCCCAGGTAGAAGAAGCATATTCATCCACAGCCTCTTAGAAAGGGAACGCATTTCATACACAAGGCTGAATTATACCTTTAAATTATCCGTCCATATATCCTTTCAAGTTTAGAATTATTTAATCTGAAATACTGAGTCTCTCCTGTTATTATTCCAACTTCCTGTTCAATATCACAGATAAAATTAAAATCTGGAATGTATCAATAGCACAGAAGTGTTATTGTTCATTTGTAATGGATGATGTAATAGTTTAAGTATTTAGCTAGGACTGAAGAAATCCACATACAAATTGCTCTTAAACCACAACAGCTTTTAGAATATCCCTGATTGACGACCATGCTTCTTTATATTTATGGCATAGCTTATATAGTGATTGCATTTGTTCTATAAGTCTTTTTCACATGTGGTTTTCTCCCCCAAGTATTCATGTTCAATTTAAAATAAAAGAAATTTATCTCTGTAATAAAAGGGAATGAAAGAAAGAAGTTTTGGTGAAGTCCATAAGAGGGTTTGTACTTAATTATGAGGCATCTGTGAAATCCATAAAAGTTTTTGTACAAATTATAAGGCAAGAGTGTATGTGTGTCTGTCTGACTGTCTGTCTGTCTGCATGAATGTCATATTCTGCACTGCACAATCATTCAACCAGCAGTGGAGAGATGTGTAATATTATAATATAAAATACATACTTGCCATGTACGTAGCAAAGTAAACCCAGAATTATACTACCCCATTTTCCTGAAATATAAGACCTATTCAAAAAATAAGCTTTAGCATGGTTTACATGTGTGCCTAATATAAGCCTACAACCCACCCACCCAAAAATAAGCCCTACTTAAGAGTCTGTGTAGCCAACATGGTAATATCAGACTGTGTGAAAAGGAATTGCAGGGTAAAAATCAAAATTATCTGAACTTCAAAGTTCAGTGGTGGAACTCTATTACATGTATCTTTACACTCTGTGTCTCTTTTACTAGTGAGTTGTCACCACAATAGTAACCAATTCCATTTTTTGTAATTGTCTATCACTAAAATATTAGTGACAAATCTATATCCTGGATAAATGGATATAATAATGTATTTTATGAATTTTATTGTGTATTTTGAATTTTGTAAGCTGCCCACAATCATTATGTTGAGTTGGACATTCATATAAATTTATCTGATAATTAATTAAATAAATTCTTGACATTTTTTTCTATGATGGCACATACAAGACTTGGCTAGTTGGCTAGTTATGCATAGGGCAGTGTATTGTTAAAAAAACATGAAAACACTATATAATTCTGTATAAATACCTTAGGAATGTAGCAATAATAACAGAAATTATTTTTGTAAGCTTTTAATTCCCATCATATAGATAGGGAAAAAAATAAAGATCAATAAATTTCTGTAGCTTTTAAAGATCCCTGAACTTCCAATCTTATTTTATATGGTGACCCTGATGAAATAGACAAAGAGTGGCTCTTTGCCTTTGTCTCCTGAATCTTGTCCTCGTGGATTTATTTTCCTATACTGTGAATAGCAAAGTTCACATTTTGGACAGAGAGGACTCCTGGTCTGAAAGAATGGTGAAAGAGGCCATCTATGTCAAAATTGAACAACCCTCTCTCAACAGAGGGGGAGGGATGTGACATTATCTATCTCCTGTCTACAACACAGTCCTTTCAGCAATTCCAAGAGTCTCCACATTCATTTGCACTACTCAAGTGACCTTGAGGACACAGATAAACCTCAATGACTCTCTAAAAGAGTGCAAAGGATCAACTATCTGCAAGGAGTGTGAAATTCTTCCATTCCCCACCATTCAGTCAGAGCTGAAGAAGCTTCTTAGATGAGAAACAAAACATCTTCAAAGAAAAACAAGAAAATCTAGTCGCCTCTTAAAAAAGGTCTTTTGGGACAACCAAGACCTGGATGACTGAGAATCTCCATAAACAGTCAATAATGCTGCAGTCAAAACTATCATCATTTGTCTGTTCTCTTTATAGGAGATCTAACAAAATATTTATTTCTGTGCGAGAATCTAATTACTTTTAAAACTTTTTAAAAAGTAGTGAATATAAGATTTTTTACTAAAACCTGCATTTCATTTATCATTCTTCTTAAAACATTTCTTTTGCTGTATCAATGTTTACATTCTATGAAAAGACATGAATATCTTCTGCAGTAAAGAAATGAACAAGATTTGAACATTGCAAGTGAATTTATTAAAATGTTGTTGTTCTTTCAATTTCAGACACAATCCAGTTGACATAAAGATTAAAAAAACCAACAGATTACATGCTTATTTCCTTTCCCCCTCCTAGCTAAAGAAATAAAGGCCATGCGACACCAAGCAATGAGAATGAAAGGGGATACTCAAAGAAGTATTTTGCCCACAGCACTGTTCCAGTGAATTGAAAATAAATGAAATAGCCATGTGGCACAGCTGGTGTTAGATATAGAGCGAGACAGAGTTTTTCATGGTTTCTGGTGATTTCTACTGTTGAAAGTAAGAGTGTCAGGCATGAATCCAGGAAACACTATTCTGCTTTGACTTTCTGCTTCTAGTCACATGAGTAAAAGATTCAGCAATTTGAACAATGAGGGAGAGTTCCCTATGAAGATAAATTATCCTGAGCTGGACAATTTCAGTATTATCTATGCAAAGTCTCAGGATAAGTTTCTATCTTCATAAGATGAGGCAGAAAAAAATCCTGCTTGAAAAGTTAGGAAATTTCTACCTAAAATGGATTTATCAAGAACAAGCATTCCCTAGTAAAACAAGTTTCTGTCCAATTGCTGTTATTGTATTTTCAGGTAAGGTCATGTTGGTTCCAAAATGACAGAATGAGAAAACTATCTCTGCCCTCTTTCCTTCGCCTAGATTACTACTGTATATCCTTCAAAGGATTTTCCAAATTATATGAATGCATATATTTATTTTATATATTTTATAAGATTGAAGTCTGTGATCTGATTCTCTAACTAGTCTAATCTCTGCTGTTTTAATGTAAAATCAGACTGATTTTTTTTTTTTTTTAGCTTTGAGATGTGAAGAGTACCAGAAAAGGGGGGGGGGGGAATTAAGCAACTGGATTGTTTGGAGCTAAAATAATTGTTCTGACAATCCTTTGCCTTTAGCCCCTCACCTTAATAAGAACTAAATACCAACCATCTTGAAAGCACCAAGCTGTCCCTTCCAGCTATAAGGAAAAGTACGATATAATCATTGCATCATCAGATATTAAATTTTAATGACAAGATATTTTGTTTAGTATTCAGAAAAGAGCAATAATGGCTTTTCCTTTTGATTATCTTTAGCTTGCTTGTTACCTAGTCCTGCTTTGGAGGGAAAACCATAAAAGTTGTTCTTCGCAACAGGCTAAAACTTCATATTCAGTTTTTCAACATCTGTGTCAATGTGAGGTCTACCAAATAGAAATGTACAGAGGTTTGAAGTTAAGAATAATAATACCCTGCTATTTTTGTAGCATTTCTAAGTTAAACAGAGGTGTTGCAAATATACAGGGCACAGGAAAGAGCAGCTTGAGTTGAATGGGAAAATGTCAGTAGAATGCCAGCCAAAAATGATGGTGCTGGGATTGCTTTTTACATAAAATCAGGAGGTCACAGAAATAGAGCTAGATTAATTATTTGTCAATACCTTCAGCTCATGGAATAGAGCTTCATTTGTAAGAAATGAAGTTTGTAAGCTCATACTTCCTGTAACTGTTAGGAAAGGTAACATGTTTGGTTAAAACATTTTCATGGCTTTTTTGTAATCATTTATGACCCAAAAACTAAAACTGCATAGCATTTAGCTTTTGCAGTAGAAAGTATGAGAAGGAAAAGCCAAAACATTACAGCATTACTACTAGAAGAGTTTGAGCTTGTCAACAAGCTTGATTTTTGTTTTTCTGAAGCCTCTTTTTTCAGCACAACAGCAGTGCAAGAACCTCATTAATTTATGAAGAATATAGATACTAAAAAGTAACATTCAGTTTTACTTGCTACTCCCTAGACTACAAAGCACAATTCCTTAGATACTGTATTTTATGAACTTTGCATCATTTAATCAAGTTAAAAAGTGTTATTGCCATTCTGGAACAGAAATCTTCCATTGGATAAAATGGACACAATCTTCAATACATTTGAGAGAAATCATTTATATTCCTCTTGTACCGGAAATCAAAACTTACTGCAGGATGTTTCTGCTTGAAAATATATCTCTATCAGTGGTGGGATTCATGGTTTTTCACTACCAGTTCTGTGAGTGTGGCTTGTTGGCCATGGCAGAAGAAGGATACTGTAAAATTTCCAGTCAGAGGTAGTATTTGCCGGTTCTCCAAACTACTCAAAATTTCTGATACCGATTCTCCAGAACTGGTCAGAACCTACTGAATACCACCTCTGATCTCTATCTATCTATCTATCTATCTATCTATCTATCTATCT
The DNA here is from genome assembly GCA_033807585.1 of Hydrophis major. Taxonomy (NCBI): domain Eukaryota; kingdom Metazoa; phylum Chordata; class Lepidosauria; order Squamata; family Elapidae; genus Hydrophis; species Hydrophis major. The sequence goes on along the minus strand of CM066330.1, from coordinate 92,961,104 downwards.
ATCTATCTATCTATCTATCTATCTATCTATCTCTATCTATCTATCTATCTATCTATCTATCTATCTATCTATCTATCTATCTATCTATCTTTTCTAGAAGCCATTCCTAATGAGGGAGAAAATTCTGGGCTTTCTGACATGAGTCTGGTGGTGAAAAAAATATTGCTTTCTGTGTTTGACTGTGATGATTCACAAAAGGGTTCACCTGGAGTGTGAATGGGCACCTGAGAAACCAACACCTGTTTTCTAAAGCCTTAGCACACGTCCAGTAGACTTCTGTATTGCTCTTACTGAAGTGATGAATATTTTCCTTTAAGACAGTGATTTTGGTATAGTGTTTAATGGAACTGGACTAGAAATGAGAGATTGTGAGTTCTAGTCCTGCCTTAGGCACAAAACATACTTCAGCAAAGGATACCATATTATGATTATGAAAACCTATATGTACCAGCTTTTCTCCATAACTTGTCCTCAAGAAATGATTTATAGTGTGTAACTTGGTGTCTTATTTTATCAGCTTTGTTAAGTACTGAACATGGGTCGGAGTAAATGGAGACAGCCTCTGAATAGTGAACTTTCAGCTCTTTATTTGCATAGTGACTTCTCAAAACAACAACAGTGAACTCTGCCTTATATAGGCAACCCTTATGAGAATTGTCCAATAACGAGCTATGAACGCTAGCTCTTTTAACCAATAAGTATTCTCTGTTAAGGGCCAATCGGATTCCTCAGAACTAACCAATCCGATCTGGCCGCCTAACAGCCAATCAGAAGTGCAGGGCCAGAACCCTGCACTTTACTCAAGCTCATACTTTATTAACTATGGTACATACACAACACCCCTTTCCCCTGGCTTCTTAATTACAGTGTAGTTATATAGTCCCTTAGATAGGACGGTTGTCTTTTAACTCTTTCGGATTTTCGTTGGATTGGTTGAGGTAGATTGTTGTTTGGCAGTGGTTCTGCTTCTTGCTCAGCTGCAATTTCTTGCGGTGCAAACGTTTCTCCTTCCTGCTCCATTTGCTGAGTATCACTTAGTTCGTCGCTCCCTTCGAGCAGATTCCCTGGAACTTCATCTTCTTCCGTACCTCCCCCCCCTCGGTTTGGTCATGGGGGAGTTGTTGACTGGCCGTTGTGAGTCGTGACCGTAATTGGTCGATATGCCGTTTCCACAGTTTATTGTCACAGCATTTCACTACGTAGGATTTAGGGCCGGTCACTCATACTACTGTCGCCTCTATCCATAACGGGTCACCCGATAAGTTCCGTGCGTAAACGAGGTCTCCAACCTGGAAAGTGCGACAGCAGCCGCTGGATCTTATTGGCTTTTCAAGTTCGTAAACAGGGTGCAACTGGTCGAGGTGGGAGCGGAGTCTTCGTCCCATCAGTAGTTCGGCGGGACTTCTGCCGGTGATGCTATGTGGAGTTATGTGTTGCAAAAAGAGAATTTGGTTGAACTTGTCATCGATATTGTCATAGTCCACTTTTTGCAAAGTCTTTTTAACAAATTGGACCATGCGTTCAGCTCGGCCATTGGTCGCAGGGTGCACAGGCGAGGAGAGCGCATGGCGGATGCCGCGGTCAGCGAGGTACTGCTCGAACATTCGTGCCGTAAACTGTGGCCCGTTATCAGACACCAGGACATCTGGCAATCCGTGGGTTGCAAAGAATCTGTTAAGAATCTTGATCACTGCTTCGGAGGTCGTAGCCGTCATACGATGAATTTCTAACCAATTGGAGTATGCATCGACTGTCAGCAGGAAGGTATCCTTGGTTGGCCCTGCGAAATCCAGGTGGATTCTGGACCAGAGTCCACATGGTGTCTCCCATTCAGTAGGCATGGCTTTTGGTGGGGCGTTGCTGATTTGTTGACAAATGGAACACGCTTTAACCCACTGTTCAATTTGCCGGTCCATGCCCGACCACCATGCGTAGCTTCATGCAAGCGCCTTCATTCGCACGATGCCGGGGTGGCCCTCGTGCAGAATTTGCAGCAGCGTCTTCCGGAGTTGCTCTGGGACAACGACTCTATCGCCCCAGATGATACAGCCTTTTTGGGAAAAAAGTTCAGTCTGTTGAGATTTGAATGGTGCGAAGTAATCTGGTACTTGGTCCAATGGCCATCCACGTTCTACCCAGCCTAGGACTAGAGCTAGGGTGTGGTCTCGTTTGGTTTCTCTCGTGATGTCTCGGGCGGTTATAGGCGGCGAGTTGAGTGTTTCAATCTGCAACGTGGTTGCTGTTGGTGCCAGATTGTCGAGAGTCTCTGGAAGCGGTGCTCAGCTTAATGCGTCGGCGTGGGGAATGGCTTTCCCTGGGCGATATTGCAGGCAATAATTATAAGCAGCTAGGAATTCTGACCATCGGATCATTTTAGGGGATAATATGTAGGGGGTTGGCTTGTCCCCAGCTATTATCCCTAGCAACAGTTTGTGGTCAGTTATAATGGTAAATATCCTTCCATACACATATTCATGAAATTTTTTTACAGCTGAAACGATTGCGAGGGCTTCTTTATCATTTTGTCCACAGTTCCACTCTGCTTGTGAAAGAGTCTTCGAAAAGTATACAACAGGGGCTTCGTTCCCATTAGGCAGTACATGGCTCAAAATGGCGCCCACCCCGAAAGGCGATGCATTGCAGGTTATAACTAACGGCAAGGTCTCGTTATACTGCATAAGTACAGAGTCAGATGTGAGCAGTTTTTTAACATTCCAGAACACTTGCTCTTCCCGGTAACCCCACACCCACAATGCTTTCTTATCTAATAATCGGTGTAACGGTTCAGCGACAGTTGCCTTGTGCGGTAAAAATACATTATAGAAATTAATGAGGCCTAAGAACATCTGGAGATCGGCCTTGTTGCATGGCCTGGGAGCATTTTTGATCGCTTTTAATTTACTCTCGGTAGGATGAATGCCCTAGCTATCAATCCGGTACCCTAGAAACTCAACATTGTCAGTATACAATTGACATTTATGTTTTTTCACCTTAAGTCCAACCTCTTGAAATTTTTTTGGGACGCATTTCAAACAGTCCTGTAAGATTTTTTGGGTAGGGGCTGCAATTAATACGTCATCAAAATAAGGGACCACGCCCTTGATTCCTTGTAATAACCTTTCCATAAGGCTCTGGAAGATCCCCGGGGCTACACTAACTCCGAATTGCAATCAGGTACATTTAAAGGCACCCCTGTGCGTTACAATTGTTTTGGCTTGAGCTGTTTTTTCATCCACTGGTAATTGTTGATAAGCTTGAGCTAAATCTAATTTAGCAAAAACCTTACTGCCCCCCAAGAAATGGAGGAGGTGCTGCACCACTGGAACTGGATATGCATTCTGCTGTAGGGCGTGGTTCAAAGTGGCCCGATAGTCTCCACAAATTCAGATTGACCCGTCTGGCTTAATGGGTGTTACAATAGGGGTTTCCCATGGAGAGTGATCGATGGGCTTCAACACCCCTTGAGCAATTAACTTGTCGAGTTGTTCGTCGATTTTTGCTTTAAGAGCGAACGGAACTCGACGGGGCTTCAAGCGAATGGGAGCTACTTTTGGATCTAGACTGAATGAGATCGGGGTCCCCTTATACTCGCCTAAGCTGTCCGCGAAGACGTCGCTGAACTCAGAGATAAGGTCTTCCTCCCACTCACAACCACCGACTCGGTTCACACCGGCCACTTCAATGCTGAGTGGCACGAACCATTGGAAGCCTAGTAGGCTAGGCCTATCTCTATCGATGACCTTTAGAGGTAAGTACGCTGTATGCTTCTTGAAGGAGACTCGGACTCGACAGGACCCGACAATGGGGATTCAATTTCCTTGGTAGTCCTTGAGGATGAGGCGTTGAAATTGGAGGTCTTGGCGTTGAATTGTGGGGATGAGTTGCTTGAGTGTCTTCCAAGACACCATCGAGAGGGACGATCCCGAGTCGACCTCCATGTGGCAAGGCTGGTTCTCGATGGCTACTGTGACCCGGATTTTCTTAGTGTCCAAAGCTGAGGCGTGACCGATAGTGATAGTATGGTGAGCCTCTTCTCTTTGCAAAGCTCGATTTCTGTAGGAGTGGTTTACTGGCTCTCGCCTTACAGGACGGTTTCCTGTCAATTGGCGATAGTTGGCCCCTTTTGAGGCCTGGCTGAGTCCAGTTAAACTGCGGCAGACCCGGCCGATGTGGCCTCGTTTCTCGCACTCATGGCAGAGTGCGTCGCGGAATTTGCATTCGGACCTGGCATGGTTGGCTCCACAGCCAGCGCAAGGGCGTAAGGGCTTCGGGCGAGGGTCCCGCTCAGACCGCAGTCGATGGACCCCTTCTTCGTCGCTGTCTGATGACGAAGAGAGGTCCTCGTAGTGCGTTGTTGATAGCTGCCCTTCTGTGCTAGGTGAGATTTCGCTGGCCAGTGGTGGTACTGGAGTGCGGCTTTGCCATAGTTGTGCAGCCGACTTTTTGGTCACCTCCACAGCTGTGGCTTCGGCGATGGCGTCAGCAAGGCTGATGTTGCCTTTTGCCATCAGCTTGCTTTGCACGCCTAGTGCATCTAATCCCAGAACTATTCGATCTCTCAGTGCCTCTTCTAAATTGGCGAACCCACAGAGGCCCCCTAAATTTCAGAGGTCTGCCATGAAATCGGCCACGCTCTCCCCTTTTCATTGGTTTCTCTGATAAAACTCGTGGCGTCTCACGAGTGTAGGCACGGTTGGTGCGTAATGGTCTCTCAGGATGGGTTCGAGGTCATCCCAGCTCATGGCTTTCACTTCTTGAGGTTTGGCGAGTGCTTTAGCCATCTTAAATACGGCTGGGCCGCAATGCGTCAGGAACAGCACCCTTTTCTTTGCTGGTGTGGCATCCTTCAACTTATTCATCTCGAGAAACAATTGGAAGCGATCCATGTAGGATTCCCAATCCTCTTGGTTCAGATCGAACGGAGCGGGTGCTACGATGCCGCCAGACATGGTTCCGTTGTTGGCGTCGTCTATCACGTGCTCGGTATTGCTTCCTGGCTTCTTCGGTTCAGACGTCTCCACATCCCATCCTCGTCGCCAGTGTTAAGTACTGAACATGGGTCGGAGTAAATGGAGACAGCCTCTGAATAGTGAACTTTCAGCTCTTTATTTGCATAGTGACTTCTCAAAACAACAACAGTGAACTCTGCCTTATATAGGCAACCCTTGTGAGAATTGTCCAATAACGAGCTATGAACGCTAGCTCTTTTAACCAATAAGAATTCTCTGTTAAGGGCCAATCGGATTCCTCAGAACTAACCAATCCGATCTGGCCACCTAACAGCCAATCAGAAGTGCAGGGCCAGAACCCTGCACTTTACCTCAAGCTCATACTTTATTAACTATGGTACATACACAACAAGCTTCATCTGTATTTAATTTGGTTAGGCTGGATTCTACTGCACATATGATGAATTCTGTGGGGATTTTTTGGGTGCTATAGCATAATTGAATCCTTTGGTTAGGACATCTGTTTCTGTTTTGATGAGTTCTCTGTTGGAAACGTTGTACACTAATTGTTTCAGGTGTTGTTGTGAGTTGTTGGGGGTTTTCTTGTCATGTTCTAATTTCTTTAAGTTTTTCCTGTTTGTAAGTGGTTTCAGATTCAGCTCTCCAAATTGTAAGTTGTTTTATCTGGTCCCAAAGTAGAGGGTGGACTTTGCTGCTCAATTCCGGGTGTAGTGCTAGCAAATCTTTGTTTCACTGATCTAATTGGAATCTCTTACTGTGGAGCTCGTTCCTTAGTAGAGCCATTTCAGTTCTTTTCAGGATATGTTTAGTGGCTGCTGTGCTTTGATGAAATGTTAATTTGAAGCAGGTTGGTGTAGTATTGTTGTCTCTGAAGCTGCATAGGAATTGGAGGTCACATAGTATTCCTGCTCTTTCAATTTCCAGTTTCTCATAGGTTTTGATCTGGCTGTTTATTTCCTCCCCATAGAGCTTTGATATTTGTTTTCTTTAAGTTTTTGTGGGTACTTACATGTATTGCATTCAGCTTAGTTCGGGTATTTTCCCTATGCACAAGCAAACCACCCAAAAACAACTTGCAGAAAGAAGAAATTAAAGCGCTACACACCCTGAAAAGAGATAGCAGCACAATCATCCTCCCAGCAGACAAAGGGAATGCCTCAGTAGTAATGGACAGAAAAGACTATGAAACAAAATTAACAGACCTACTCCAAGACTCCACATACAAATCCATAAACACAGACCCAACCACATATCTGGAAAAATTAACCAAGAAGAAAATTATAACCAGCCACATGAGCAAAGAGATCCAACAGATGATCATCCCAAGAGAAAAATCTTCCAGATGCCCCAAACTATACGGCCTCCCAAAAATACACAAAGAAAGCATACCTTTCAGACCCATAGTCAGCTCCAGAGGAGCACCACTACAAAACCAAGCGAAACACTTAGCAAAACAGCTACAGCCCCATGCTGAAACAGCAGCTTCACATATACAAAACTCATACCACTTCTTGGAAATGATCAAAGATCTACATGTGGAGCAAAAAGATCTGCTTGTAAGTTTCGACGTGGTTTCACTATTCACTCAAGTCCCGATAAAAGAGACCCTTTAACTCATCAAAAATAAATACCAACCAGCTAAACACCTCATGGAACTAACAGAACACTGCTTAACCAACACATATTTCATATACAAAGAACAAAGATACAAACAAATTGAAGGAGCCCCTATGGGATGATCACCTGTCATTGCAAACCTGTTCATGGAAGAATTTGAATCCAGAGCCCTGGCCAATGCCATCCACAAACCCAAACTATGGTTAAGATACATTGATGACACATTTGTGATTTGGCCCCATGGAAAAGAAAACCTAAACAATTTCCTAACACACCTAAACAGCACACACCCCAAAATCAAGTTCACCATGGAAATGGAAACAAACAAAAAACTGCCATTCCTAGATGTACTAATAAAAAAAAAAAAAAACAGATGGCACACTAGGACACACCGTATACCAGAAGAAAACACATACTAACCGCTACTTCAATGCCCAATCCCACCACCACCCAGCACAGATAAACTCCGTGGCTAAAACACTAATTACTAGAACTAAACGCCTGGCAGACAAGACACACATCAAGACTGAACTATGCACCCTGGCGAAAGTACTGACAGCCAACAGCTTCCACAAAAGCAAAATCACCAACTTGATCCACCAAAACACACTGAGACATAATAGAGACCCAGAAAATGAACAGACCCATGGAACAGCTGTCCTGACCTACATAAGAGGTACTACAGACAAAATTAGTAAGATACTACACAGACATCACATCAAGACTGCATTCAAAACAGACAGAAAAATAGCAGCCATCCTTAGAAATCCCAAAGATAAAATTGACCTGGAAAACCAAGGCATATATGAAATCCCCTGTGCATCATGCCCGGCCACATACATTGGACAGACCAATAGAAGAATAAGTACCCACCTGGATGAACACAAAAATGCAGTCAAAAAGCTGGAACACACTTCCTCACTAGTCCAACACATGGAAGCCACAGGTCATAGCATCAACTTCAATGGCACCAAGACACTAGCCACTATAGAAAACCCCAGCCACAGAATCATCAGAGAAGCCATAGAGATTGAAAAAAGACCAGAAAGCATGAATAGAAGAGATGATTCCACCAGACTGTCAATCATTTGGAAGCCTGCACTCACAAACAAAAAAATCTCCACACCACAAGCCAGGCAAACACCTGGGCACAAACAGATCCCCCCTGATACCTCCAGCTCAAACACACCCCAACCAGGCACCCAGATGAAACCCAGCTTCCTAACAAATGATAGCTGTCCATTTACCCAGAACCAAGCTGCACTAAAGGCCTCCAGTAAAGTAACACAATGTTGCCAGCCAATCAAGATATAAAAAGATCCAAAAAACAGACAGAAGATCTTAGAAACACCAATCAAGCAGAACACAGGAAACTCCAAGGCCAATAAACACAGACCAAGACTCCCAACCACTCAGGATGAAGAAAAAACCATTCTGGCACAGCAATAGGCTGCCCCAAATTTAAATCTGAAACCACTGTAAAAGTCTGACTCACAGATGAACACTTGATAGAAGCCTGATGATGGCAGATGAGATTCTGCTGAAACGTTGCTACAACTTTAAAAGCACAACTACTATGACGTGGGAGAATACCCGAACTAAGCTGAATGCCATACATGTAAGTACCCCCGAAAACTTAAGTGTTAGCAGATAACATAAATATATATAATATATGATATTTGTTTTCTTAAGTTTTTGCGGGTACTTACATGTATAGTATTCAGCTTTTTTTGGGTATTTTCCCACATCATTGTAGTTGTTCTTTTAAAGTTATAGCAACTGTTTCAGCAGAATCTCATCTGCCATCATCAGGCTTCTGTATTGTGTTCGTCTCAAGACATCCACAGACGAACACAATACAGAAGCCTGATGATGGCGGATGAGATTCTGCCGAAATGTTGCTACAACTTTAAAAGCACAACTATAATGACGTGGGAAAATACCCGAAGAAAGCTGAATACCATATATATATATATATATATATATACATACATACATACATTTATATATATATAAATAAATCCTGGAATAGTTTGTCTGAGTTTCTTTTGAGTAAAATACATTCTTAACCTTCCACCAAATTGAAACAGACATTATCAATGTGCATAATAATCATGCCTTTTAATTTGCCGAGAGCTGGTTTGGTGTAGAGGTTATAAGATTAATAAAATAGAAAGCATGAATCTAGGCCTACCTTGGGCACAAAGCCAGCTGAATAACCTTGAACCAGTCACTCTTTCTCAGCTTTTAGAAAGCATTGGCAAACCACTTCTGAACATCCTTGCCAAGAAAACTGAGATTTATCCACTCAGTCTCTGAGAGTCAGATACAATTGAACAGAAGGGGAAAAAATAGTCATATACCTGCTAATACATACTTGGTCTCATAGGAAAAGTTCTGATTTGTATCAGGGCAGAGTTTTACACCTTAAGAGTAATCAGTCTATGAATTGACTAATGATTTCTTCAATTTATGACTAATTAAGGAGATAATTAATTAATTATAACTAATGAGCAAATAAACCAGTTATGGGAAACATGTGCACACACACACACTTTTACCATCCTTAGAATAATAAAACATAGTACTAAATGCTCTGTTTTTCTCTTGCTAATTTGTCATTCATTCAGTGTCTATCTTTTGCCCTTGGAGAAATGATTTACAAGAAAGTTTTCAACATAAATATGCACTGATTTCTTTATGTGAGATTGTGGCTAAGAAAAACCACCAGGATTCAAAGTTGATCCAAGGAAAAAGGCTTTATTGGAATAAAACATCTGCAGATGGGTCCTCCCCTTATGGCAGTTGAGGAGAGAACGAAAAGCAAAGCTTAAAGGCTCTATTCTTATACCCTAAAATTGACCCTCCCCCCCAGTATACAAATGGCTTGATTTACAATTTGTTTTTCAAAATACAAGTTACATTTTATTACCTTATACAATTGGCGCTTCCTTAGCAGATAACATACATAACCGGTATCTGGCATTTCAAAGGCATTCCTAAAAAGTGTGATAATTCCCAGCGCTTCAAAGACATTCCAAGATCAGTCCACATCTTAATCAGTGTTTGATACTGCCTTTCCTTACTTCAAAGGAGAAACTCGCTTTTTCATCTTGAGTTTTGAGTCACAAATTAGATACACTTCTCACATTATTAATTATTATTGGATTCACAAATCTGACATTTCCTTCTACTTATTGTAGGAATAATTTTAATATTTAAAACATTGGAGTGGGGACCATTCTAATCTCTGGGGGAATGATGTTCCCGAGAAAGGAATATATGAATGTAGAATTGTACTTTATTGAAAATAAATTGATTTTGTAACTGATTGAAGCAATCCATTCATTATCACTCAGTAACAACAATAAAGAGTAGAATCTGCATTCTGTTAAATGATTGGCTTAAACCCCATTAAACTTACATTATTTTTGTATATAAGTGCAGAGAAAACTATAGATTTAGAAAAAAATGTAAAAGAAAATAATTTGAAATTTACATCTTACAAAGCTGTAACACCCTGACCTTAATAGAGCAATAACAGTTCATTTCTTGCAGTACAATTATTGCCAAGGGAAAAATAATGAATGAAAAATATTCTGAGTATTCCAAATAGAAAATCACTTATTATTTTAGAAGAATACAATACATTGCATTTGTAAAAGTTAGCTGGCTATATATAGCATCTTTCATTTTCTTTTAGCATTAGTTTTTATAATTTAATTATAATTCCATAATTATATTTACTTTCTATGTCATGTCTTGCTTATTATGAGAAGACTTTTTAGATTGTTGGAGAAGTTATAGAAAAATTCTACATGTTTGTTATCTGTTTATCAGATAATAATGGCAAAATGATAAGTCATTTTGATCTAACATTTTGACAACTAAATTAATATTATGGTTTCACTTTCTATTTTCCCCCAGGTTTTTATAAAATTGTGCAACTTAAGACAAAATTACATTTTTTTCAATTATCAAAATAATAAGCATTACTTATTTTTGAACAAAAATGTTTTAGAAAGAAATGTTTCATTTCTTATGATTAGAACTGTAGTTTCATGTACTACAAACTATGCAGTAATGCGTTCTTGTGTGATTTTAATTTGCTTTCATTAAGTCTAGAGCATGGGTGCAAATGATGGAGACAAGCCGGTAGAAACAGTGAACTTCAAACTCTTTATTTACATAGTGTGACAGCTCAAAGTGGAGGGCTGCTATAGCCTTCCTTATATAGGCAACTTATTAACTATTCAACCAATAGCAAACCTGGAGCGCTAGCTCCGTTAACCAAAGGGAATGGCCTGTTAATGGCCAATCAGATGCTCCTGAACGGACCAATCCGATCCTGCCATTAACAGCCAATCAGAAGTGCAGGGCCAGAACCCTGCACTTGACTTCAAGCTCAAGATAACTTTATTGGCATTATTCATTCACAACACCCCTTTCCCCTGGCTTCTGCTCACGGGGTGCAGTTACATAGTCCTTAAGGTAGGACGGTTGTTTTATTAGTCTTTTCGATTTTCGCAAAGTGCCTGGTGGTTGGCTGCACTTCTGCTGAGGTAGATCGTTGTTTAACGGTAGGGGTGCCTCTGGTTCCGAGTTCGCGTTCCCGTCGTCACCAATATCCCTGGCCACTCCCTGAGGTGAACTCAATGCGGTCCCTGGTTCCTGTTCCTGCATTTCAGTTCTGTCATCAGTTTCTTCAAAAAATTTTTCCTCTAGTTGCAATTCGTTTTCCTCTGTAACTTCCCCCCCTCAGTTTGGTCATAAGGGAGGGTAGCCGCAATCGTAGTTGATCAGGGCACTGAACGAGGTATGATCTTGAGCCGGTTACGCGGATTACGGTCGCTTCTACCCACAGCGGATCGCCCGATAAGTTTTTAGCGAATACTAAATCACCTACCTGGAAGGTACGGCATCGGCCGCTGGATCCGAGTGGCTTTTCTGGTTCATAGGCTGGGTGTAATCGATCGAGGTGGGAGCGGAGCTTTCGTCCCATTAGCAGCTTGGCGGGAGTTTTGTTGATGACGCTGTGAGGTGTGATGTGCTGTAGGAAAAGGATTCGGTTGATTTTCTCGTCGATGTTGTCGTTGTCTATCTTTTGAAGAGTCCTTTTGACGAATTGTACCATGCGCTCAGCCCTACCGTTGGCCGCAGGGTGAGCAGGAGAAGTGAGTGCATGTCAGATAACGCAGTCAGCCAGGTACTGCTCAAAAGAAAGCCCCGTTGTCGGATGCCAGAACGTCTGGTAATCCATGGGTTGCAAACAGTCCGCTTCGGTGGTTGTGTTGCTCATTTGGTGAATCTTGAGCCAATTCGAATAGGCGTCGATGGTTAACAAGAAGGTGTGGCCTTTGGTCAGCCCAGCAAAATCTAGATGGATATGGGACAAGGGTCCCCGCAGTGTCTCCCATTCGGTTGGGATTGTCTTTGGTGGAGCGTTCCTTACTTCTTGGCATCTCTTGCAAGTTTTAACCCACGATTCGATTTGTCTGTCGATGCCTGGCCACCACGCGTAGCTTCGTGCGAGGCCCTTCATGCGCACAATGCCAGGGTGGCCATTGTGCAAGGTTCTCAGCAGTGTCTGCTGGAGTCGTTCTAGGATAACTACTCTATCGCCCCAGATGACACAGCCCTTCTGCGAGAACAACTCTGTTTGATGACTTTTGAATGGTGCAAAGTCGTCTGGTACTTGGTCTAATGGCCATCTGCGTTCTACCCATGTGAGGACTCTTGCTAAGATGGGGTTGTGTTTTGTTTCTCTCGCGATGTCATGGGCAGTTAATGGTGGCGTATGGAGTGTCTCGATCTGCAATGCTGTCATCGTTGGTGCAGGATCGTTGATAGTTTCAGGGAGTGGTGCATGGCTCAACGCGTCAGCGTGGGAAATGGCTTTACTGGGACGATATTGTAGCTGATAATAGTAGGCAGCCAAGAATTCTGACCAGCAGGTCATCCTGGGAGAAAGTATGTAGGGAGTTGGCTTGTCCCCAGCGATGATCCCCAGCAATGGTTTGTGGTCAGTTACAATGGTAAAAACCCGGCTGTACACGTACTCATGGAATCTTTTAACAGCTGATACAATTGCCAGGGCTTCTTTATGGATCTGGCTGTAATTTCGCTAGGTTTTCGAGAGCGTTTTTGAAAAGTAAGTAACAGGGGCTTTGCTACCATTAGGTAATACATGGCTCAAAATGGCGCCCACTCCAAAAGGCGATGCATCACATGTAATATTTAATGGCAAAATCTCATTTTACTGCATTAGTACGGCGTCAGAAGTCAGTAGTTTTTTTACATTACGGAACGCCTGCTCTTCTTTGTGACCCCATACCCAAATTGCTTTTTTATCTAATAAGCGATGTAAAGGTTCAGCGACAGTCGCCTTGTGCGGCAAGAATACATTACAGAAATTGATGAGGCCTAAGAACGCCTGGAGATCGGTATTGTTCCGGGGTCTGGGAGCGTTTTTTATTGCTCTCAATTTGCTATCAGTACGGTTAATACTCTGACTGTCAATTAAGTATCCTAAGAATTCAACATGATCTCTACACAGTTTGCACTTATTTTTTTTAACTTTCAGGCCTGCTTCCTGGAATTTTCGTAAAACCAGTCTTAAACGATCCCATAAGATTTTTGGAGTGGGGGCAGCAATGAGCACATCATCAAAACAGGGGACAATGCCTTTGACCCCCTGCAATACTCTCCATTAGGCTCTGAAAGATCCCTGGGGCTACACTGACTCCGAATTGAAACCGCGTACACTTAAAGGCACCTCGGTGTATTACGATAGTCTGTGCCTGTGCCGTTTTTTTGTCAACCGGCAGTTGCTGATAAGCCTGAGCTAAGTCTAGTTTAGCAAAGACTTTTCCGCCCCCCAGGGAATGGAGGAGGTGTTGCACCACCGGCAGGGGATATGGATTTTGTTGCAGGGCGTAGTTTAGGGTGGCTCGGTAGTCCCCACAAATTCTAATGGAGCCTTCCAGCTTAATTGGTGTCACAATTGGCGTTTCCCATCGGGAGTGGTCAGTTGGCTTTAACACTCCCTGGGCAATCAACTTATCAAGCTGTTCGTCGATTTTCGGCTTCAGAGCGAACGGAACTCGACGAGGCTTAAGGCGGATGGGAGCTATCTTTGGATTAAGGCTAAAGGATATCGGGGTCCCCTTGTACTCGCCTAGCTTTTCCTCGAAGACGTCCCTGAATTTGTGGGCGAGATCTTCCTCCCAGTCACTGCCGCCGATTTGTTTAATGCCTGCCACTTCAATGCCGAGTGGTGCGAACCATTGCAGGCCTAACAGGCTAGGCCGGTACTTGTCGATCACCGTCAGGGGTAAGTACGCCATGCGGTTCTTGAATGCAACCCGGACTCAATTGGATCCTACGACTGGAATCCGGTTCCCTTGGTAGTCCTTTAACATGAGCCGTTGGAATTGAAGGTCTTAGCTCAGGATAGTGGGGATGAGTTTCTTGAGGGTCTTCCATGAGACCATTGAAAGAGATGATCCCGAGTCAACTTCCATTTAGCAAGGCTGATTTTCAATGTCCACGTTGACCCAAATTTTCTTAGCGTCTAGTGAAGAGGCATGGCCAATAGTGAGTGTTTGGTGGGCCTCTTCCCGTCTCACTGGGTGATTCACGGTTCGGTTTCTGTAGGAGTGGTTTACTGGTTCTCGCCTTACAGGGTGATTCCCTGTCGATTGGCAGAGATTGGTACCCTTCGAGGTCTGGCTGGGTCTGAGGAGACTTCTGCAGACCCGTCCGATGTGGCCTCATTTCCTGCACTCGTAGCAGAGTGCGTCATGGAATTTGCAATTGGAGTAGTAATGGTTGGCCCCGCAGCCAGTGCACGGTTGCTGGGTCTTCGGGTAACAGTCCCGATCGGACCGCAGGCGATGGACCTCTTCTTCGTCGCTGTCTGATGATGAAGAGAAGTCCTCATGGTGGGCCGTCTGTAGCTGCCCTTCTGCATTAGGTGAAACTTCGCCGGCTGGTTGGTGTGCTGGAGCGTGATTTTGGCGTAGTTGGGAAGCCGACTTCTTGGTCGCCTCCACTGCTGTAGCTTCAGCTATGGCGTCTTTAAGGGTGATGTCGCCCTTTGCCATTATTTTGCTCTGTACGTTTAGAGCGTCTAGCCTGAGGACTACTCAGTCTCTCAAGGCCTCCTCTAGGTCAATGAAATTGCAAAGGCCTCCCAAATTCCAGAGGTCTGCAACGAAATCAGCGACGCTTTCTCCTTTCCGCTGGTTTCTTTGATAGAACTTGTGTCGTCTTACGAGCGTTGGAATGGTTGGTGCATAGTGGGCCCTTCGTAGTGGTTCGAGGACGTCCCAGTCCATGGCCTTCACTTCAGCTGGTTTCACTAATGCCTTAGCCATTTTGAATACCGTCGGGCCGCAGTGCTTTAGGAATACCACCCGTTTCTTCCTGGTTGTGACATCCTTCAAATTATTCGTTTCCAAAAATATTTGAAAATGGTCCATGTAGGACTCCCAGTCCTCTTGAGCTGGATCGAACGGAGCAGGTGGTACTACGCCGTCGGACATGGTTCCACCGTTGTGCGCTTCAGCCACGTGCTTAGTTGTCTTAGTTGGCTCTGATGTCATCCAATCCCACTTTCGTCACCAGTGTTAAGTCTGGAGCATGGGTGCAAATGATGGAGACGAGCCGGTAGAAACAGTGAATTTCAAACTCTTTATTTACATAGTGTGACAGCTCAAAGTGGAGGGTTGCTATAGCCTTCCTTATATAGGCAACTTATTAACTATTCAACCAATAGCAAACCTGGAGCGCTAGCTCCGTTAACCAATGGGAATGGCCTGTTAATGGCCAATCAGATGCTCCTGAACGGACCAGTCCGATCCTGCCATTAACAGCCAATCAGAAGTGCAGGGCCAGAACCCTGCACTTGACCTCAAGCTCAAGATAAGTTTATTGGCATTATTCATTCACAATAGCTTTTGTTCAATTTTTTGTTTTGTTGGTTTTTTTTAATAACATTATTTTTAAAATTACATATAAATATAATTAGTATTTTTTCTTGTCTAGTACATTGTCCAAACTTTTTTCCATAATTACTTCTTTAAAATGTAACAGTACTAGGCTACACCCAACATTATTTCTACAAAATTTCCTTTTGTTCAAATAATTCAGGGCATTGGATAGTCACTATCTAATCAGGCCATATTAAAAATCTATTTTAAAATAGTTTTTAAAAGAGTAGAATTACAAGAACTGTTAGCAAATGTTCATCTCAAATGAGTCATCATGTGATTGTCTAGGATCTAAACAGTTCAGGAAATATTATTAAAAACCAGAAAAAGAAAAAAGAAATCTTTATGCTGAATCTCCCAAAACTGAATTATCTTTTATTGCTTTCAAGAACTATAAACAATATTTAGTTTAAATTTGGTTTGGTAGTTACAGACTTTTGAAAAACAGTTCTCCCCATATTTGTGTAAATGAAAAGAAAAAGACTTTTTTATTGGATCATCCAGCAACACATTTGGAATTTGAGAGAAAGTGGATACATGATGATGGGGCCAATCATAAAAGAACTACTCGCCAGAAATAAATAAGCAACATTGTTTCTTGATGCTAGCATGCAGACAACAAAACCAGAGCATCTTCTGTGATACTTCTCACTCAATGTTTCTTGTTCTTTCCTCCCTTGCCCCTCCAGTAAGAAGTCACATTTCCAACAATATGCTGAGTTGCAAATCCTCATCAGAATGGAAAATTTGTGGTCAGAATGCTATTGTATTCAAAAGGCCATCAACACACTCTTGCATTTCTTGAAATTTTATGATAAAGATAACTTTAATTGTCATTTCTGGGATCTGAAATAGTTCATCAATTTTTCCAAGGGTGGGATTCTACCAGTTCGGACTGGTTTGGTAGAACAGGTTGTTACGATTCTCTGTAGGTCTGAGAACTGGTAAATTGGGCTTCTGGCTGGCCCCGCCTCTATCCTCCTGCTTCTCCTCTCCCTGCCCAGTCAGTCCTTATTGCACATGGGCAGCACAGAAGCAGCCCGGTTGAATCCTATTTCTCTCTGCTATCCAGAGCAATTTCCCGATGGGAGGAGGACTTGCAAGCTTTCTACTGTGTCAGGAAAGACTTTCTCACTCTCCCAGTGGAGTAGCAGGTGAGAGAAGCAGCCACTGACCTGGCCGGAGCTGACACAAGCCTCCTGCTCCAGTTGAGAGAGCCAGAGAGTCTTTCTCGGCACAGTGAAGAATCTGCAAGTCTTCCTCCCATCAGGAAATGGCTCCAGGCAGCAGAGAGAACCTCGGTGCTGCCTGGAGCTATTTCTTGATGGGAGGGGGACTTGCAAGCTTTTCAAGATTGAGTTTAAGAACACCCCATGGAAAAAGCTGAGAGCAAAAGTAGCAGCTGTGAGGGCATCGGGGCGTGTGATGTGTCCCTCCGTGGTCCCCTTCCTCTTTTCCTCAGAGGTGTGGTGTCTGCCTCCTTTCATACTCCTTATTGAGGGACATGCCCACGCTTTGCTCTCCGCTTCTTGGCTTCTACCATGGGGCCTCTTAAACTCAATCTTAAAGAGCTGGAAGATGTTTTGTTCAATCACCACCAAACTTGTCTTGTCCAAGAGGGCTGCAACAGAAGCAGGAAAATGCATCAAATTCAATATCTTTTTTGGAGCCTGGGCGTCAACCTGCAGCCTAAAGATAACCCTTAGATAGCCTAAAATGGTTTGGGTAGTTTTTGTACTATTAAAGGCTCATCTGTGTCTGAGTAGATGAAGTCTACAAAGTATTTGAGGGTGAGACTCACAGGAGAATTTCTGAAAAGGAAAACCACTTTGGAATCTAATAATGAGGATGTGTCAGAAGGCAAATGGAATAAAAAAAAGATCAAAAGTTTATGTCTGATGGTATAAAGTAGTTCCATACTATTTCATTGCCTGTGAGAAAACAGAAAATTGTCACTAACTTAATGTAAGTGCCTTTCTTAAATCTAGTTAAATAGAGAATTCCTAGTGCTTAAAAACATAGAGGAGTATAAATATGTTAACATATCACATATGTTAAGCAAAGAGAATCTGGGAAAGTGAAACTGAAACTGCTTAAAAAGTATGAGTAAATAAGATTTTGACTCCTTTGTTTTCTTGGGAGAGTACTCCCTTTTCAGAGCAGGGATTCCTTTTCTTTCCTTGCCCCCACCCTGGGATTTCTTTGGCACAACACTATCTTTTCCCCTCCTCTGGGCTTTTTAAAAAACTAACCTCCCTCTCTCCCCCTCACATTTGCACAGAGGTTAGATCTTTCTTTCCTCCTACCCATACAGGCAACACCCACACGAATAACTTAGAGTTGGCCACGCTCACCCAGTCAAATGACCACCAAGCCATGCCCAACCAGTCATGTGACCACCAACCCACACATACAAATTAAGCCTCACCCACCGAACCAGTTGTTAAGAAATTTGAATCCCACCCCTGATCTTTTCCACTACTGGAATAGCATTGGTTTGGCTAGGTGGTATCTAATAACGTTTGTTCACTATAACTACTTTTAAACTCATGCTATGCATGAGTTAATACTACCTGTGTTAAGTTCTGCACATGGGTGCAAGGAACGGAGACGAGGCAGTGAACAGTGAACTTCAACTCTTTATTAATCATTCTGAACAGAGCAAAAGCCCTAGGGCAGCAGAAGCCCTTTCATAGGGCAGGCTGCTGACCTATTAGCCAATGAGAAACATGGAAGTGTTAAACCTTTGAACCAATGAGAGTGGCTCATTAACAGCCAATCAGATTCCCCAGAACGGACCAATCTGATATCGCTATTATCGGCCAACCAAAAGTGCAGGATTAGAACCCTGCTTTTTCTTAAGGTTTGTTAAAACTTTATTTAAGCGCTTTTATTAGTTCATAACACCCCTTCCCCCCCCCCCGGGTTCCATTTGAGGGGTGCGGTGACGTAATCCCTAAGATATGTAGGTTGTTTTAACTGTCTATTGGATTTGCGCTGTCCCACCGATTCCTGTCTGTAGTCCGGTTTCCGCAGGACGTTTTTTGACATATCTGGTACAGGCGGTTCCGCATCCTCACTAGACGACTGCTGTCATTGTTGTCCTCTGATCTTTGCGGGCTTGCCTCCGTTGAGGTATTCCTCTGTGGCAAGGATAGTCCCCTCCCTGATTCTTCTTCATTTATCGCGCCTGATTGCTGACTTCCTTCGTTTCTGCTTTCCACCATCTCGAATTCGGTTTCTTTGACATCCCCTCCCCCCTCAGTTTGGGAGTCACAGGAGTCGTGGGAACTGGGTTGTAGTCTAGAGCGAAGCTGATCTATATGGCGTTTCCATATTTTTCCATCACAGGTTTGCACACGGTACGATCTGGGCCCGGTGGTTTGAATTACGGTTGCTTCGACCCATAATGTTTCGCCGGAGAGGTTTTTGGTGAAAACTAAGTCACCTACCTTGAACTCGCGGCATTTTCCGGTAGATCCACAGGGTTTCTCTGGCTCATAGGACGAGTGAAGCCGGTCGAGGTGGGAACAGAGCTTGCGTCCCATCAACAGTTCAGCTGGGGTCTTGTTGGTGATGCTGTGCTGTGATATGTTGGAGTAGGAGTATTCTGTTTATTTTGTCGTCAATGTCTCCATAGTCCATTTTGTGGAAAGTTTTTTTAACAAATTGTACCATTTGTTTGGCCCTGCCATTAGCCGCAGAGTGCACTGGCGAAGTTAGTGCGTGGCGGATATTCTGGTCCGCTAAGTATTGTTCAAATGCCAGGGCAGTGAACTGAAGTCCGTTGTCTGGCAGC
Organism: Hydrophis major; assembly: GCA_033807585.1. NCBI lineage: Eukaryota > Metazoa > Chordata > Lepidosauria > Squamata > Elapidae > Hydrophis > Hydrophis major. The sequence continues at coordinate 92,941,725 of CM066330.1, read as the reverse complement.
CCATGCGTTGCGAATAGCCTATTCAACTTTTGGATGACGGACTCGGTTGTAGTATTCTTCATTTCGTGGATCTCGAGCCAGTTGGAATAGGCATCCACTGTTAGGAGGAACATATGTCCTTTAGTAGGTACCACAAAATCAAAGTGGATGCGGGACCATGGCCCCAGGGGGGTTTCCCATTCTGTTGGAGTTGCTCTAGGTGGGGCACTGCTGACTTCTTGGCACTTTAAACAAGTCTTTACCCAGGCTTCGATCTGTTTGTCGATGCCCGGCCACCACGCATAGCTTCATGCAAGCACTTTCATTTGCACGATGCCGGGGTGACCATCATGCAATGTTTTCAATACTGCTCGTTGTAACCGCTCTGGGACAATGACTCTATCTCCCCATAGGATGCAGCCTCTTTGCGAAAAAAGTTCTGTTTGCCGGTTTCTGAAAGGGGTGAAGTCGTCAGGGGTTTGTTCTATTGGCCATCCTCGTTCGACCCAGCTAAGAACTCGTGCCAAGACAGGATCTCATATTGTTTCGATTGCAATGTCTCTGGCTGTTAGCGGTGGTGAATGTAGCATTTCAATCTGGAGTGTCCTAAGGGTTGGACTGGGTCATCGACGGTTTCCAGAAGTGGGGCACGGCTCAATGCATCAGCGTGGGGAATGGCTTTCCCCGGGCGGTGTTGTAATTTATAGTTGTATGCAGCTAAAAACTCTGGCCAGCGAGTCATTCTAGGTGACAATATGTAGGGGGTTGGCTATAATCCCTAGCAAAGGTTTGTGGTCGGTAACAATAGTAAAAACTCATCCATACACATATTCATGAAACCGTTTCACAGCAGATACAACAGCAAGAGCCTCTTTGTCAATCTGGCTATAATTACGTTCAGCCTTTGATAGGGTCCTTGAAAAATAGGCAATAGGGGCCTCACTACCATTGAGTAACACATGACTCAAAATGGCTCCTACTCCAAATGGTGACACATCACATGTAATTGTTAAAGGCAGAGTCTCATTATACTGCATTAAAACAACATATGAGGTTAGTAAGTTTTTCACTTGTTGGAATCCGTGCTCCTCTCGGTGTCCCCAGACCCAGGTTGCTTTTTTGTCGAGAAGTCTATGTAGGGGCTCAGCTATGGTCACTTTCTGGGGCAAGAAGTTGTTGTAAAAGTTAATGAGCCCCAGGAAAGCTTGGAGATCAGTCCTATTTCTGGGTCTTGGGGTATTTCTGATTGCCCTTAGTTTGCTATTAGTGGGGTGAATGCCTTGTTTATCAATTAGGTACCCCAGGAACTCTACTTTATCTGTACACAGTTGACATTTATTTTTTTTAACCTTAAGGCCAGAGTCTTTAAATTTCTGGAGAACCATTTCAAGATGCTTTTCTAGTATTTCTCTATTCGGGGCAGCAATTAAAACATCATCAAACTATGGCACGACCCCCTTGATCCCTTGCAAGAGTCTCTCCATCAGACTTTGAAAAATCCCTGGGGCTACGCTCACTCCGAATTGGAGTTGGTTGCACTTAAAGGCGCCTCGGTGCGTAACGATCGTCTGTGCCTCTGCGGTTTTTTCTATCTGCAGGCAGTTGTTGGTATGCCTGTGCTAAATCCAATTTAGTGAAGACTTTTCCGCCCCCCAGGGAATGTAGAAGGTGTTGTACCACCAGCACTGGGTAAGCATTTTGTTGAAGGGCATGATTAAGGGTGGCCCGGTAGTCCCCACAAATCCTTAACGATCCATCTGGTTTGATGGCTGTTACAATTGGGGTTTCCCAACGAGCGTGGTCAGTTGGTTCTAAAACACCCTGGGCTATTAATTTATCGAGCTGCTCGTCAGTTTTTGGTTTAAGGGCAAAAGGTACCCGATGAGGTTTAAGGCAGATAGGGGCTACTTCAGGGTTAAGGTTCAATGATATCGGGGTCTCCTTGTACTTGCCTAGTTTGTCTGCAAAGATGTCCTGAAATCTAGCGATGAGGCATGACCGATTGTAATGGTTTAGTGTGCCTCTTCTCGTCTAATTGAAATGGCCAGTGTTTTATTTCTGTAGGAGTGGTTGTTCCATTGGTGGTTCAAATGTTCCCGACTCACAGGATGATTCCCTGTGGTCTGGCGGTAGTTGTTTCCCCTCTCAAGTGGGCTCGATCCTTGCTTACTTCTACAGACCTTCCCGGTGTGGCCTCTTTTCCCACAGAAATGGCAGAGCGTGTCGAGGAATTTGCAGTCTGATCGCAGGTGGTTTGCCCCACAACCTGCATATTGGTGCGGTAGTCTTTGATTCCGCTGATGGCGTTGGTCACGTTCAGACTGGAGCCAGTTGACCACCTCCTCATCACTTTCTGATGGCAATTCGAGGTCCTCGTAGTGGGTCACTGTTGTGTGCCTCTCTAGGCGAGGTGAGGTATTGCTGGCGAGTTGACGGAGCGGTGCGTTGGTGTGGCGCATTCAGGTGGCTGACTTCCTGGTTGCTTTTGCTGCAGTAGTGTCCTTGATGACATCAGCAAGGTTGATGTCCCCTTTGGCCATGATCTTGCTCTGCGTAGTGTGATCATCTAATCTCAGAATTATTCAGTCTCTCAGAGCTTCTTTGAGGTCTGTAAACCCACAGAGGCCTCCCAGGTTCCAGAGATCCGTGATGAAATCTGCAATGCTCTCTCCTTTCCAATGGTCCCTCTGGTAAAATTCATGTCTTCGGACAAGCATTGGTACGGCGGATGCATAGTGGGCCCATAGAAGAGGCGCGAGGGCATCCCAGTCCATGGTTTTCACCTCAGCCGGTTTCGCTAGTGCCTTGGCCATCTTAAAGATGACAGGCCCGCAATGGGTCAGGAACACTGCTCGCTTTTTCCCCGTAGTGGCATCCTTCAAGTTGTTGGTCTCCATAAACATCTGGAACCGGTCTATGTACGAGTCCCAGTCTTCTTGTGCTGGGTCAAATGGAGCGGGTGGTATGGCGCCACCGGACATGGTTTCCATTATCGATGTGCCTTCAACCACGTGCTCTGTTTGGTGCTCTGTAGTATTCAGTCACCTCTGATGTTTCCGCATCCCATCCTTATCACCAGTGTTAAGTTCTGTGCATGGGTGCAAGGAACAGAGACGAGGCAGTGAACAGTGAACTTCAACTCTTTATTAATTGTTGTGAATGAATAAATATCAAATAAAGTTATCTTGAGCTTGAAGTCAAGTGCAGGGTTCTGGCCCTGCACTTCTGATTGGCTGTTAAATGGCAAGATCAGATTGGTCCATTCAAGAGAATCTGATTGGCCATAAACAGGCCGTTCTCATTGGTTAATGGAGCTAGCACTCCTAGGTTGCTATTGGTTGAATAGTTAATAAGTTGCCTATATAAGGAAGTCTATAGCCTTTATCAAGTTTGAGTCATCACACCATGTAAATAAAGAGTTTGAAGTTCACTGTTTCCATTGGCTCATCTCCATTATTCACACCCATGCTCCATACTTCACACTGGCGACGAGGGTGGGATGTGGAGACGTCAGAGCTGACTAAACAACGAAGAAGACAACCGAGCACGTGGCTGAAACACACAACAGCGGAACCATGTCCAGCGGCGTAGTACCACCTGCTCCGTTTGATCCAGTGCAAGAGGACTGGGAGTCCTACATGGACCGTTTCCAAATGTTCTTGGAAACAAATAATCTGAAGGATGCCACAACCGGGAAGAAATGGGTGGTATTCCTGATGCACTGTGGGCTGACCGTATTCAAGATGGCTAAGTCACTAGCAAAACCGGCTGAAGTGAGGGCTATGGACTGGGATGTCCTCGAACTGCTATTAAGGGCCCACTATGCACCGACCGTTCCAATGCTCATAAGATGACACAAGTTCTATCAAAGAAACCAGCGGAAAGGAGAGAGCGTTGCCGACTTCGTTGCAGACCTCCTAAACTTGGGAGGCCTCTGTGATTTCACTGACCTAGAAGAAGCTTTGAGAGACTGAGTAGTTCTAGGATTAGATGCGCTCAACGTGCAGAGCAAAATAATGGCAAAGGGCGACATTAGCCTTGCCGATGTCATCGCTGTCAGCGGAGGCGACCAAAAAGTCAGCTGCCCAACTGCGCCGAAATCGCACTCCGACACACCAACCAGCTGGCGAACTCTCACCTAATGCAGAAGGACAGCTTCCAACGGCCCACCATGACAGCGATGAAGAAAAGGTCCATTGACTGTGGTCCGATCGGGACCATTACCCGAAGTCCCAGCAACTATGTGCTGGCTACGGGGCCAACCATTACCGGGCTGACTGCAAATTCCGCGACGCGCTCTGCCATGAGTGCGGGAAACGAGGCCATATTGGATGGGTCTGCAGAAGTCTCCTAGGACCCAGCCAGACCTCAAAAGGGGCCAACTATCGCCAATCGACAGGAAACTCTCCTGTAAGGTGAGAACCAGCAAACCACTCCTACAGAAACCGACCCATGAGTCACCTAACGAGGTGAGAAGAGGCTCACCAAACTATCACTATTGGTCACGCCTCTTCATTAGATGCCAAGAAAATCCGAGTTAAAGTGGCCATCGAAAATCAGCCTTGCCAAATGGAAGTCGACTCAGGATTGTCCCTTTCGATGGCTTGCTGGAAGACCCTCAAACAACTCATCGCTACTATCTGGCGCCAAGACCTTCAATTCCAAAGACTCATACTAAAAGATTACCAGGGTAACCGGATTCCAGTTGTAGGATCCAGTCGAGTCCGGTTTTCGTTCAAAAACCGCACAGCGTACTTACCCCTGATGGTGATCGACAAGGACCGGCCTAGCCTGTTAGGCCTTCAGTGGTTCACACCATTCAGCATTGAAGTGGCAGGCATTAACTGAATTGGCGGCAGTGACTGGGAGGAGGACCTCGCCCACGAATTCAAGGACGTCTTCGCAGAAAAGCTAGGCGAGTACAAGGGGACCCCGATATCCTTTAGCCTTAATCCAAAAATAGCTCCCATCCACCTTAAGCCTCATCGAGTTCCGTTCGCACTAAACCTGAAAATCGACGAACAGCTTGATAAGTTGATAGCCCAGGGAGTGTTAAAGCCAACTGATCACTCTCCTTGGGAGACCCCAATCGTGACACCCAATTAAGCCGGATGGCTCCATTAGAATTTGTGGGGACTACCGAGCCACCCTGAGCCACGCCCTGCAGCAAAACCCATATCCGGTGCCGGTGGTGCAACACCTCCTCCATTCCCTGGTGGGCGGAAAAGTCTTCGCGAAACTAGACTTAGCTCAAGCTTATCAGCAACTGCCGGTTGATGAAAAAACGGCACAGGCACAGACAATCGTAATGCACCGAGGTGCCTTTAAATGTACGTGGCTCCAATTCGGAGTGAGTGTAGCCCCGGGGATCTTTCAGAGCCTAATGGAAAGACTCTTACAAGGGATTAAAGGTGTTGTCCCTTACTTTGACGATGTGTTAATTGCTGCCCCCACTCCAAAAATTTTAAGGGATTGTCTAAGACTAGTTCTCCGAAAATTTCAACAAGCAGGCCTTAAGGTGAAGAAAAATAAGTGTAAGCTGTGTACAGATCGTGTCGAATTTTTAGGGTACTTAATTGACAGTCAGGGTATTCACCCTACAGATAGCAAATTGAGAGCAATAAAAAAAACGCTCCCAGACCCCGGAATAAGGCCGACCTCCAGGCATTTCTAGGCCTCATCAATTTTTATAACGTATTCTTGCCGCACAAGGTGACTGTCACTGAACCTTTACATTGCCTACTGGACAAAAAAGCAAATTGGATAGAGAAGAGCAGGCATTCCGTAATGTAAAAAATCTACTGACTTCTGACGCTGTACTAATGTAGTACAATGAAACCTTACCCTTAAATATCACATGTAATGCATCGCCTTTCGGAGTGGGCACCATTTTGAGCCATGTATTGCCAAATGGTAGCGAAGCCCCTGTTGCCTATTTTTCAAAGACACTTTCGAAAACTGAGTGAAATTATAGCCAGATTGATAAAGAAGCCCTTGCAATTGTATCAGCTGTCAAAAGATTTCATGAGTACGTGTATGGCCAGGCTTTTACTATAGTGACTGACCACAAAACTTTGCTGGGGATAATCGCTGGGGATAAACCGACCCCCTATATATTATTTCCCAGGATGACTTGTTGGTCAGAATTCTTGGCTGCTTATAATTATCAACTGCAATACCACCCCGGAAAAGCTATTCCTCACGCCGACGCGTTGAGCCATGCACCGCTTCCAGAGACTATCAACGATCCCGCGCCAACGATGACAACTTTGCAGATCGAGACACTTCGTAGCTGTCATTAACTGCCCATGATATCACGAGAGAAACAAAACGCGACCCCACCTTGGCACGAGTCCTCACGTGGGTAGAACGTGGATGGCCGTTGAACCAAGTATCAGACAACTTCGCACCATTCAAAACTCGGCAAACAGAGTTGTTTTCTCAGAAGGGCTGTATCATCTGGGGCAATAGAGTCGTTATTCCAGAATGACTCCAAAAGGCACTACTAAGAACCTTGCACGATGGCCACCCTGGCATCGTGCGCATGAAGGCCCTCGCACGAAGCTACGCGTGGTGGCCAGGCATCGACAGACAAATCGAATCGTGGGTAAAAACTTGCCAGAGATGCCAAGAAGTAAGCAACGCTCCACCAAAGGCAATCCCAACCGAATGGGAGACACCGCGGGGACCCTGGTCCCGTATCCATCTAGATTTTGCTGGGCCAATCAAAGGCCACACCTTCTTGTTAACCATCGACGCCTACTTGAACTGGCTCGAAATCCACCAAATGAGGAACACGACCACCGAAGCGGTCATCAAAAGACTAGAAAGACTGTTTGCAACCCACGGATTACCAGACATTCTGGTATCTGACAACGGGCCCCAATTTACCGCGCTGTCTTTTGAGCAGTACCTGGCTGACCGTGGTATCCGACATGCGCTCACTTCGCCTGCGCACCCTGCGGCCAATGGTAGGGCTGAGTGCATGGTACAATTCGTCAAGAAAACGCTACAGAAAGTGGACTATGACAACATCGAAGAGAAAATAAACCGAATCCTCTTTTTACAGCATATCACGCCTCACAGCGTCACCAACAAAACTCCCGCCGAGCTGCTCATGGGACGAAAGCTCCGCTCCTACCTTGACCGGTTACACCCAGCCTATGAACCAGAAAAACCACTCAGATCCAGCGGCCGATGCCATACCTTCCAGGTAGGTGATTTGGTGTTCGCTAAAAACTTATCGGGCGATCCGCTGTGGGTTGAAGTGACTGTAGTCCGTGTAATCGGCCCAAGATCATACCTTGTACAATGCCCTGACAATAGACTTTGGAAGCGCCATATCGATCAACTACGATCTAGGCTGCAGTCAGGCAATTCCCTAATAACCAAACTGAGCTCCCTAGTTACCAAACTGAGGGGGGGAGAGATACAGAGGAAGACAAACCTCTACTAGAGGAAAACCTTTTTGAAGGAAACGATAGCGGAACAGAAACACGAGAACAGGAACCAGGGACAGGAGTGAGTTCACCTCAGGGTGTTGCCGAAAAGTTGGGGGACAACGGAAACGTGAACTCTGAACCAGAGGCACCCCTTTCGCCAAACAATGCCCTACCTCAACAAGAGTGCAGCCAAATGCCAGGCGCATTGCCAAAATCAAAACGACTAACAAAACAACCGTCCTACCTCAAGGACCACACCCCATAAGCAGAAGCCGGGGGGAAAGGGTGTTGTGAATGAATAAATATCAAATAAAGTTATCTTGAGCTTGAAGTCAAGTGCAGAGTTCTGGCCCTGCACTTCTGATTGGCTGTTAAATGGCAAGATCAGATTGGTCCGTTCAGGAGAATCTGATTGGCCATTAACAGGCCGTTCTCATTGGTTAATGGAGCTAGCGCTCCTAGGTTGCTATTGGTTGAATAGTTAATAAGTTGCCTATATAAGGAAGGCTATTGCCTCCATCAAGTTTGAGCCGTCACACCATGTAAATAAAGAGTTTGAAGTTCACTGTTTCCACCGGCTCATCTCCATTATTCGCACCCATGCTCCATACTTAACATTAATCATTCTGAACAGAGCAAAAACCCTAGGGCAGCAGCAGCCCTTTTATAGGGCAGGCTGCTGACCTATTAGCCAATGAGAAACATGGAAATGTTAAACCCTTGAACCAATGGTTCGTTATCAGCCAATCAGATTCCCCAGAACGGACCAATCCGATATTGCTATTATCAGCCAATCAGAAGTGCAGAATTAGAACCCTGCTTTTTCTTAAGGTTTGTTAAAACTTTATTTAAGCGCTTTTATTAGTTCATAACAACCTGTATCTTTTTATATAGAGAAGTGTGTTTGGGTATGTGCCTATTTCATTGCATGCACACACACACATACAGTACAGATTCTTTTTAAAGCATCTGGTTTCAATGCTTGAACATTATGAAGATAATATTTTGGTTCCCTCTAAGATGTATGCTGCTGAAATGATACTACAGTAGAATGTTCATAACAATGCCTTTTAAGACTGTGATCTGTGCTGTTGTGTGTGGATTTTTTAACATGATGTTTAAACCTCCAAAGTTGTAAATCTGTCTTTTTGCAGGCCCTGTGTTCACTCAAAATAATTTTCCAGAGTAGCAAATAAATATAAGTGCCCATTGAAAAAAAGATTGAAACATTTGCTGCACCTGCTAGACATTGAGCCCCATCAATGTTGTTGCGAATAACTGAACATAAATCACAGCACACTTGAAATAGGGTATGTCATAGCAGACAGAGCCTTTCATGTCTGGGTTCAACTTTTTCTGAATTATAAGGGCAACCAGTTTCTAAATCTCTGCAGAGAAGTTTTCTAATCTTTGAAAATGAAAATCATGACGATAATTCTCCCAGTTTCTTACTCTCACCTTCTAGACTTTTGAATCCCTCTTTTGTCTGTATTTTAAATCTAACACTAGCCACATTTAATTTCTGGCTTTTTGTTTGCTTGTTTCTTTTAGAATACTCCTAACAGCTAAGGTCACAATGAAGAACAAATCTTTTTTTTTTTATTATTCTTAGAACAATAATGTAAGTTCATACCACAATTATTCAGTTGCTCTCTGTCTCTGATATTATGTAGAAATTCCAGTGGAATTTTAATACAGAGGTTAAGCTTTAATGATGATAGCACAAGAAGAATAGGATCAAGAGTTTGGGGAGAGAATTTGAGAATACTTCCTGGTTTGGTTTGGCTTTTATAAAAACAATATTGCTAATATTATATTTGGCCTATTTTAAGGTATATCAAAATATGTGCTGTCTGCAAATTGCCATTGGAGAGGGGCTCTGGAAGGAATGAAAAAGAAGTTCAGAGGCTGCCAATAGCCTTTTGCATTCCAAGTTGCCCATCCCTACACTATTCCTTAAAATACATAAAAGCACCATGCAAATTTCATAGCAAATTACTATTCAAAATCACATAGTTGTTACTCTGCAGACATTTGTCTGATAAAGAGATTTAAAAAAAAAAAAACATCCTCCCCACCCCCTCAATTTCCCCCAAAACAATATTTTATTTGATATTATTGCATTGCAAAGGGGCAATTGATAGAAGTCAAACTCTCCTGAATAGAGCTAATATCTTTTTTTACATTGTATTTCTTCAAAGATTCCAAATGCATTAGAGTTATACATACCACAGAATTGAGAGAACAGATTCATCACCATTGAGCAGAGCTGACTTTCAGGTTGTCCTTCAGGTGTGGCAGTTTGTGATTTGAAACACGTGCCACTTCCTTGATGTCTTATGTTTTTTATGGCTCCTAGCACGCATCAATAATATGAATTCCATTTTAATTCTTCTGTAAGGGATTTTATTTATAGAGCAATTTTCATTGCAGTGTCTTGTCCCTGTGAAATGATTGCCAACTCAGGCTGCAGTTAAAGTTTACAGCGTAGGTCTTCTTTCAAGGTACAATATGGATATTACTTTTTTTCCCCTAAAAGTAATTTAAAATACTAAGCAGTGGGCACATACTAAGTGTTTGAAAGCTTATTCAATCGGGACTTAGTACTCTGCATAAGTGTTGGAAAATGTCATTTGCTCTCAACACTTTTTGATTAACTAAACTTAGCCAAATTTGCCAAGGAGGGTGTATATGTTTTGTCCATAAACACAGGGTGGGCTGATGGGAGTTTGTGGGGGTTTGGGAGAACTCCTAGCTTAGATTCTGCACAGTTCGGAAAAACCCCAAATCTCATTCTTGGCTGGCCCTTCCCACCCCTCCCAGCAGTCCTCATGTGGCCCATTTTGAACGCAGGTAAGTACAGAGCACACATGGAGGTTCAGGGAGGGTGAAAAATGGGCCTCCCAGAGGTTTCGGGAAGGCCAGAAATGGACCTGTTTCTGGCTTCCAGAAGCCTCCGGAGTCTGGGGAAGGCAAAAACGTCCCCCTCCCACTGTGATGCAGGAGGCCAATTAGGCTGCACCCACCATGTCCATGCCCACCTAGCAATCTGGCAGAGAACCCTTTGCTAAAATTTTTGAAGCCTGCATAAACAATCATGCACGTAGCAGGTCTATGAAAAAGGAAAGCTATAAAAATCTGCTTTTTTTTTTTTCAGAGTCAAAGCCAAAGCCGGACTTTTTGCCCAAGAATCTCCAATCTATTCTTATGTTAAGAATCGACAATGCCATTGTTGATTGAGTTAGCAGAGATGGCTAAATTGACTGCTTTGATTAAAGAAAAAAATACAAATACCTTTTTTTTCTACCTGGAAATGCCTTCTGGACTTTGTGCTTGAGGGAGAAAAAAATGAAACTTTGATTTTGGGCTTTACTGATTAGATAGATATGGTATTGGATAGATAGGTGTGGCTAGTTTAAACTACTATGTAAAACTAAAAAGTTGTGGTTTGATATTATTACCCTACTCTACTGCACCAAAGGGAGTTGGAAGTCAATGCCTTTTATTTCTCCCTTCCTCCTTTTCCACACTTTTTCCTTTCCCTTCACTATTTTTCCTTTTTTGGATTTTTGTATGTTACATCATAAATTAATAAAAATTGTTATAAGCAAAGCTAATAAAGACATTGAAAAGATGTGATTTTAAACTAAAGAAAGAACTGAGAATGCCAAAATATGACATATATTGTATTTGATAGATTGCCAAACGCTAAAATCTAGCAACATATTGTCATATAAAAATAAGAAAAATAAAAACCACAAATTTAACAAATAATACAAAGTATTAAAGTATACAAATTTAACCATTAAATTACAACAGAAGTACAGTAATTAAAATAGTATGTACATTGCTACCTTGATCTATTTAAGTCCCCAATAAAGCGAGATAGTCAAGCCTATACTGGATGACTGAGTCAAGAGGAGATGTTTGAACATTTGTAATGGTTGATTGTTCACTTTTTATGTGTCTTATATTGATAATTGTGTCTTATATTGATAAAAATCTAGAACCTATAGTGGCTTATTTGAGTTAGATGATATAAAAATTTGAAGCATGAACAAAGTTTCTTATAAACCTAAGAATTCTTGAAACCTAAGAATTCTTAATTCCCATTAATTAAGTCAGTGACTCCTCTGTTCTTTCAAAGCTGCTTCTAGAAGTCCAGACAAGGCCAATATGTCTACATAAAGAACTGACCTTAATGAGATGGATGCAGAAGAAGGTGGAGCCTCCTCACTGATGGACCATAGATCATGACTGTCTGCGGCTATGGTGCATGCTCTTTCGTTGGAGAGCCCTGATTATTATGATTAGGGGTTGAAGCTGCCTTGGAGGGGTGGCAGAGTAAGGGGAAGCTGCAAGCCAGGTTAAGGGGAGCCACATCTCCCACCCTGGGCTTGGTTTTTTTTCCCAAAAAAATGACTGCAGCGGTGGTTTAAAATGGCCACCCCGAAGAGGAGGACTCAGCTGGATTAAGATTTGTGCAGGAAGGAAGAAAGAGGTGGATAACATCTGAACCAGGACAACTGGGCAATACAACTAAACAAAAGTACCCCGGGATTAAGGTAACATGGAATTTTTAAGAAAAGAAAAGTGAGCAGCGAAATTACAAAGGGACAGGGGGAAAAAAAGAAAATATATTTGACAGCTAAGCAGGGCTTTGAACTAGGAAGGGAAGAAGCTGGAACTAAAGATTTAACTAAATTGGACTAAAATATTTTGGGAATAAACAGACATAAAATAAAGCTGGACTTAAGATTGTCAAAAATAATAATAATAAAGTTTACAAATTGGAGACTGGACTGTGCTGGGATGTTGAGGTTTGAAAAAACCCTAAATCAAAAAATAGGGGGGAAAGGTGAAGACTTTGTATAATGGAGAGTGTCACTTTTTGACAAAAACTTTAGCTCAAACAAAAGGGAAAGCATCCTGTTTCTGAATGAACTTGTGTGCATATAACATTAAAGAAATATTGAAACAAAGTAAGAATCTTAGAAAGTGAAAGCAGAACCAGAAAAAAGAAAAAAAGCAAGGAAAGACTGACTGTGGGATTGATTGATGTTTTTGATATAGACCCTGGGCTGGAATAACTGAGAACTTTAGAAAATTGAAAGAAGAAAGAAGGAAAGTAAAAGTGGGGTTTTTTGGGGTGGGGTGGGGTGGACTTTAATGATAAAAAAATATAAGAGTGTGTAATGATGATATCTCTTCAGGAATTAAAAATGGAACTTAAAAATACAAGAGAATTACTACAGGAAAGAGGCGAATCATTTTGCTCTGTATTAGAAAAAATGGAAATGGCGATTGAAGAACAAGAAGAAAGAGCTTCAGAGGAGGAGGAGTCGATTCAAGGAGAAGACATTTTAAATAGACAACACAAAGAACACTATAAGTGGGGAAAGAAGGAAGGTTAAAAAGTTGAAATTTAAGAAGGCAATCAAAAGGGGGAATACCTGTGAAGTCAGGAAAGGCAGAAAGACCCAGCAGAAAAGGGGAAAGGAAGATATTAAGAAAGAGAGGGATATAAACTGGAATGAGAAAAGATATGGGGAAAAGAGGGGAAAGAGAAGCAGTAAGAAACAGGTGCATGTAATAAAGAAATACGGAAATGGTAAAATGTTGAAAAGAAATTGTTTTTTCAGAGATAATGGTTGATGAATTAAAAAGGGGATTCTGCAGGGTAACAAGGGGTAATAAGAATATTTCTGCAATTAAAAATATTTAGAAAATAGGGTAATATAGATACTGATAACTCTTATTAAAAAAACAAGCGGGGAAAATATGCTGCAGAATCCAAATGAAAAGATGTAATGATTATTATTGTAACTTCTTAAAAATAATGGTTTATTGGGAATCAAGATGAGGGAATAAAGGTATATCATTGGTATATCAAAGGTAAATTATTGAGGTGTCACACTCAAAAAGTGAAAGGGGGGAAACCTATATTTGTTTTTTGTTTTTAGTGTTAAAATGTGTATTAATCTAGAATTTATAAAAAAAATGTGTAATGGAAAGGGAATATGACAGACTAAAGAACCAACTAAATTGATAAGTTAATATAGACTATTAAAAGCAAGGAGAGACATTGGTAACTTATTATTATTATTATTATCAGGCAAACACATATTGTTTATCTTTATTTTTAAAATAAATATTAAAGGATTATATTTGGAATAATTGAAATGAAACAAAAAGATGTTTCGATTGAGATTAATGAAAGAGGCTAGAATTAATATGTTTGTTTCTCTCATGACTGAAAATTTGGAATGGAAAAGGTAATAATAGAATTAAGTATGCATATATGGATGTATAATTGAATGTATATATTGGTATGTAAAGATGATGACCCAGAAATATGTTGTCCACTAAAAAGAGATTTTTGTTTTTAATATGAAAAACTGAATAAAATTTGTTTATAAAAAAAATGGGATGGATGCAACAGGAAACAGAAATTTGGTGGGAGAGAAGTACTGATTTGGAGTGGAAATCCTATCATTGAAATTATATATTTCCTTAATTTTTGAAGATGAGGGGTATTTTGCCTAAATAACTGAAGGAAACCTCACTGCCTCTTCAGTAACCTCTGAATAGCCACACCTTGGATCCCATATTTAAAAGCAGAAGTAAATGAGATGTTGTTTCCAGGATGCTATTAGTAATCAACTCAGTTATTTGCATTTATATGCAAACAAGTTTGGTTTCATAGCTGGTTTTTAATTAAATTCATATTATTTCAGTTTAATTGGAAAATTCATGGCACCACTGACTTCTAATATTTTCTACTCGGGAAGTAATATTAGAGCTGAATATACAAAATACACAAACTCTTGACATTCAGAATATTGGATAGGGGATAAGCAGGTTGAACGAGAACATTATGTAAAAAATAAAGAGAAGCTCATAGAGAGCTGATGTGGAAATTAACCTTTGTGTATAATCTCAACAGTTCACTAGCAGTACAAATTAGATCAACAAGGAATTCATTTATTTGGCTGTAATTTCTTCTCAAGCAGCTGAGAGGATAACATTTTTCTCTGGTTTTGTATTAATTGGAATATTTTGCCTGCTTTCTTGTAGTACAAATGCAAAGAAAATTGGGAAGAAGTGCAAGGTCTGATGGCAAAGATCATATGAAGAGTCTGCAAGGTTATACAATGGCCCCAAGTAAGAGTCATAATTTAATATATCATCAAAGTAACTGTAGCCTTGGATTTCCAATTAGCAAACACCTGTTTTAAAATACTGGGCAAAATCCGATGCTCCCTGAGCAGGTGCTGAGATATGTATTCATTATTCAATAAAAGCATATTTGGCCTGGAGCTTCGTTTCGGCGATACAGCTGCGATCTCGGGGCTCTGAGATCGCAGCCAATATTTTCGCCCCTGGTTGGTCCCAACGGACCTAAACCGTCCCGAAGATATGGGGATTGTGAAGGGCACTGTCCCAGGATCCCAGAGATATCGCAAAAACTCTGGTTTGATCCAGGAGAAGCCCTTTTGCTGGCGGCGGAGAGGCAGCCTCCATAGCTGCTGAAGTCGGGACAGCTCCGGAAAGAAAGTAGCTGGAAAGAAAGTGTGTCAGCTGGGTGAGAAACTTCTTTTGTGTTGTAAATTCGCTGAGGTTTGAAAGGGCATCCTGAACAAAGAAGAAACCTGTGAGATTATTTTTTTTTTGACCAAAACTGTTTGAGCAGCGTTTTTTAAAGTGATGTCAAATTGAGGCTTGGATTTTTCTTTCTTTTTCTTATTTTTTTTCTGGGACTTTAGTGTGACTTTATAGGTAACCGGATTGAATTTTCTCTTATATATATATATTTATGCTCCTTTTGATTTTTTAATTTACTTTAGGATAGAGGCTCCCTTTGGCTATTTTTTTTCTTTTTTTTGTATACATTACTCCTTTTTTCTGGCTGGGGGGGGGGAGAGCATTAAGAAACTTTCCAACACTGCCAACTAGAGGCTTGAAAATACTTTATTTGAATTGGAGAGAACTGTAAGAAGACTCCTTCTCAAGGACATTTCAATGTGATAAGATAGAGGGAGAGCACAGCAAAATATTATTACAAGTGTTTTCCAGGACTCTTATCAATATTTCAACATTTGAGGCTTCTTTGTTCGGGTATTTTCCCACGTGGTGCTTTTAAAGTTGTAGCAACGTTTCAGCAGAATCTCATCTGCCATCATCAGGCTTTTGTATGGTGTTAGTCTGTGAGTCAAACTTTTACAGTGGTTTCAGATTTAAATTTGGGGCAGCCTATTGCTGTGTCAGAATGGTTTTTTCTTCCTCCTGATTGGTTGAGAGTCTTGGTCTGTGTTTATTGGTCTTGGAGTTTGCTGTGTTCTGCTACTAATATCTTCTGTCTTTTTTTTGGGGGGGGGCTCTTTTTGTATCTTGATTGGCTGGCAACATTGTGTTACTTTATTGGAGGCCTTTAGTGCAGCTTGGCTTCGGGTAAATGGACGGCTATCATTAGTTAGGAAGCTGGGTTTCATCTGGGTGCCTGGTTGGGGTGTGTTTGAGCTGGAGGTATCAGGGGGGATCTGTTTGTGCCCAGGTGTTTGCCTGGCTTGTGGTGTGGAGATTTTTTTGTTTGTGAGTGCAGGCTTCCAAATGATTGACAGCCTGGTGGAATCATCTCTTCTGTTCATGCTTTCTGGTCTTTTTTCAATCTCTATGGCTTCTCTGATGATTCTGTGGCTGGGATTTTCTATGGTGGCTAGGGTTTTGGTGCCATTGAAGTTGATGTTATGACCTGTGGCTTCCATGTGTTGGACGAGTGAGGAAGTGTGTTCCAGCTTTTTGACTGCATTTTTGTGTTCATCCAGGCGGGTGCTTATTCTTCTATTGGTCTGTCCAATGTATGTGGCCGGGCATGATGCACAGGGGACTTCATATATGCCTTGGTTTTCCAGGTCAATTTTGTCTTTGGGGTTCCTGAGGATGGCTGCTATTTTTCTATCTGTCTTTCTATCTAAATTAAATACAGATGAAGCTGATAAAATAAGACACCAAGTTACCAACATTCTATGCACAAGCAAACCACCCAAAAGCAACTTACAGCAAAATGAAATTAAAGCGCTACAAACCCTGAAAAGAGACAGCAGCATAATCATCCTCCCAGCAGATAAAGGGAATGCCACTGTAGTAATGGACAGAAAAGACTATGAAACTAAATTGACAGACCTACTCCAAGACTCCACATACAAACCCATAAACACAGACCCAACCACATATCTGGAAAAATTAACCAAGAAGAAAATTATAACCAGCCACATAAGCAAAGAGATCCAACACACGATCATACCCAGAGAGAAATCTTCCAGATGCCCCAAACTATACGGCCTCCCAAAAATACACAAAGAAGGCATACCTCTCAGACCCATAGTCAGCTCCAGAGGAGCACCACTACAAAACCTGGCTAAACACCTAGCAAAAGAGCTACAGCCCCATGCTGAAACAGCAGCTTCTCATGTACAAAACTCATACCACTTCTTGGAAATGATCAAAGATCTACACGTGGAGCAAGAAGATCTGCTTGTAAGTTTTGACGTGGTTTCACTATTCACTCAAGTCCCGATAAAAGAGACCCTCGAAATCATCAAAAATAAATACCAACCAGCTAAACACCTCATGGAACTAACAGAACACTGCTTAACCAACACATATTTCATATACAAAGGACAAAGATACAAACAAATCGAAGGAGCCCCCATGGGATCACCACTGTCACCTGTCATTGCAAACCTGTTCATGGAAGAATTCGAATCCAGAGCCCTGGCTAATGCCATACTCAAACCCAAACTATGGTTAAGATATATCGATGACACATTCGTGATTTGGCCCCATGGACAAGAAAACCTAAACAACTTCCTAACACACCTAAACAGCGCACACCCCAAAATCAAGTTCACCATGGAAACAGAAACAAACAAACAACTACCATTCCTAGATATACTAATCTACAAGAAAACAGATGGCACACTAGGACACACCATATACCAGAAGAAAACACACACCAACCGCTACCTCAACGCCCAATCCCACCACCACCCAGCACAGATAAACTCCGTGGCTAAAACACTAATTACTAGAACCAAACGCCTGGCAGACAAGACACACATTAAGACTGAACTATGCACCCTGACTAAAATATTGACAGCCAACGGCTTCCACAAAAGCAAAATCACCAAATTGATCCACAAAAACACACTGAGACATAATAGAGACCCAGAAGATGAACAGACCCATGGAACAGCTGTCCTGCCCTACATAAGAGGCACTACAGACAAAATTAGTAAGATTCTATACAGACACCACATCAAGACTGCCTTCAAAACAGATAGAAAAATAGCAGCCATCCTCAGGAACCCCAAAGACAAAATTGACCTGGAAAACCAAGGCATATATGAAGTCCCCTGTGCATCATGCCCGGCCACATACATTGGACAGACCAATAGAAGAATAAGCACCCGCCTGGATGAACACAAAAATGCAGTCAAAAAGCTGGAACACACTTCCTCACTCGTCCAACACATGGAAGCCACAGGTCATAACATCAACTTCAATGGCACCAAAACCCTAGCCACCATAGAAAATCCCAGCCACAGAATCATCAGAGAAGCCATAGAGATTGAAAAAAGACCAGAAAGCATGAACAGAAGAGATGATTCCACCAGGCTGTCAATCATTTGGAAGCCTGCACTCACAAACAAAAAAATCTCCACACCACAAGCCAGGCAAACACCTGGGCACAAACAGATCCCCCCTGATACCTCCAGCTCAAACACACCCCAACCAGGCACCCAGATGAAACCCAGCTTCCTAACTAATGATAGCCGTCCATTTACCCAAAGCCAAGCTGCACTAAAGGCCTCCAATAAAGTAACACAATGTTGCCAGCCAATCAAAATACAAAAAGAGCCCCCCCCAAAAAAAAAGACAGAAGATATTAGTAGCAGAACACAGCAAACTCCAAGACCAATAAACACAGACCAAGACTCTCAACCAATCAGGAGGAAGAAAAAACCATTCTGACACAGCAATAGGCTGCCCCAAATTTAAATCTGAAACCACTGTAAAAGTTTGACTCACAGACTAACACCATACAAAAGCCTGATGATGGCAGATGAGATTCTGCTGAAACGTTGCTACAACTTTAAAAGCACCACGTGGGAAAATACCCGAACAAAGCTGAATGCCAGACATGTAAGTACCCACGAAAACTTAAGAAAACAAATATCAAACCTCTACGGGGAGGGAATAAACAACCAGATCAAAACCTACGAGAAACTGGAAATTAAAAGAGCAGTAATACTATGTGACCTCCAATTCCTACGCAGCTGCAGAGACAACAATACTACACCAACCTGCTTCAAATTAACATTTCATCAAAGCACAGCAGCCACTAAACGTATCCTGAAAAGAACTGAAATGGCTCTACTAAGGAACGAGCTCCACAGTAAGAGATTCCAATTAGATCAGTTAAACAAAGATTTGCTAGCACTACACCTGGAATTGAGCAGCAAAATCCACCCTCTACTTTGGGACAAGATAAAACAACTTACAACTTGGAGAGCTGAATCTGCAAACATTTACAAACAGGAAAAGCTCTTGAACAAATTAAAGAAATTAGAACATGACAAGAAAACCCCCAACAACTCACAACAACACCTGAAACAATTAGTGTACAATGTTTCCAACACAGAACTCACCAAAACAGAAACAGAAGTCCTAACCAAAGGATTCAATTATGCTATAGCACCCCAAAAAATCCCCACAGAATCCATCATATGTGCAGTAGAATCCAGCCTAACTAAATTAAATACAGATGAAGCTGATAAAATAAGACACCAAGTTACCAACATTCTATGCACAAGCAAACCACCCAAAAGCAACTTACAGCAAAATGAAATTAAAGCGCTACAAACCCTGAAAAGAGACAGCAGCATAATCATCCTCCCAGCAGATAAAGGGAATGCCACTGTAGTAATGGACAGAAAAGACTATGAAACTAAATTGACAGACCTACTCCAAGACTCCACATACAAACCCATAAACACAGACCCAACCACATATCTGGAAAAATTAACCAAGAAGAAAATTATAACCAGCCACATAAGCAAAGAGATCCAACACACGATCATACCCAGAGAGAAATCTTCCAGATGCCCCAAACTATACGGCCTCCCAAAAATACACAAAGAAGGCATACCTCTCAGACCCATAGTCAGCTTCAGAGGAGCACCACTACAAAACCTGGCTAAACACCTAGCAAAAGAGCTACAGCCCCATGCTGAAACAGCAGCTTCTCATGTACAAAACTCATACCACTTCTTGGAAATGATCAAAGATCTACACGTGGAGCAAGAAGATCTGCTTGTAAGTTTTGACGTGGTTTCACTATTCACTCAAGTCCCGATAAAAGAGACCCTCGAAATCATCAAAAATAAATACCAACCAGCTAAACACCTCATGGAACTAACAGAACACTGCTTAACCAACACATATTTTATATACAAAGGACAAAGATACAAACAAATTGAAGGAGCCCCCATGGGATCACCACTGTCACCTGTCATTGCAAACCTGTTCATGGAAGAATTCGAATCCAGAGCCCTGGCTAATGCCATACTCAAACCCAAACTATGGTTAAGATATATCGATGACACATTCGTGATTTGGCCCCATGGACAAGAAAACCTAAACAACTTCCTAACACACCTAAACAGCGCACACCCCAAAATCAAGTTCACCATGGAAACAGAAACAAACAAACAACTACCATTCCTAGATATACTAATCTACAAGAAAACAGATGGCACACTAGGACACACCATATACCAGAAGAAAACACACACCAACCGCTACCTCAACGCCCAATCCCACCACCACCCAGCACAGATAAACTCCGTGGCTAAAACACTAATTACTAGAACCAAACGCCTGGCAGACAAGACACACATTAAGACTGAACTATGCACCCTGACTAAAATATTGACAGCCAACGGCTTCCACAAAAGCAAAATCACCAAATTGATCCACAAAAACACACTGAGACATAATAGAGACCCAGAAGATGAACAGACCCATGGAACAGCTGTCCTGCCCTACATAAGAGGCACTACAGACAAAATTAGTAAGATTCTATACAGACACCACATCAAGACTGCCTTCAAAACAGATAGAAAAATAGCAGCCATCCTCAGGAACCCCAAAGACAAAATTGACCTGGAAAACCAAGGCATATATGAAGTCCCCTGTGCATCATGCCCGGCCACATACATTGGACAGACCAATAGAAGAATAAGCACCCGCCTGGATGAACACAAAAATGCAGTCAAAAAGCTGGAACACACTTCCTCACTCGTCCAACACATGGAAGCCACAGGTCATAACATCAACTTCAATGGCACCAAAACCCTAGCCACCATAGAAAATCCCAGCCACAGAATCATCAGAGAAGCCATAGAGATTGAAAAAAGACCAGAAAGCATGAACAGAAGAGATGATTCCACCAGGCTGTCAATCATTTGGAAGCCTGCACTCACAAACAAAAAAATCTCCACACCACAAGCCAGGCAAACACCTGGGCACAAACAGATCCCCCCTGATACCTCCAGCTCAAACACACCCCAACCAGGCACCCAGATGAAACCCAGCTTCCTAACTAATGATAGCCGTCCATTTACCCGAAGCCAAGCTGCACTAAAGGCCTCCAATAAAGTAACACAATGTTGCCAGCCAATCAAGATACAAAAAGAGCCCCCCCCCCAAAAAAAGACAGAAGATATTAGTAGCAGAACACAGCAAACTCCAAGACCAATAAACACAGACCAAGACTCTCAACCAATCAGGAGGAAGAAAAAACCATTCTGACACAGCAATAGGCTGCCCCAAATTTAAATCTGAAACCACTGTAAAAGTTTGACTCACAGACTAACACCATACAAAAGCCTGATGATGGCAGATGAGATTCTGCTGAAACGTTGCTACAACTTTAAAAGCACCACGTGGGAAAATACCCGAACAAAGCTGAATGCCAGACATGTAAGTACCCGCGAAAACTTAAGAAAACATATATATATATATATATATATCTTTAGTTATTCGGGTTTTCTCCGGTGTAAGATTGGAAGTATCTAGGCAACGTTTCGATGAAGTCTCATTTATCATCTTCAGGCTTGATCTTCAGCTCTGTGCTTCTCAGACTGATGTGAGCTTGCAACTGCAGCTTCATCGAAACGTTGCCTAGATACTTCCAATCTTACGCGGGAGAAAACCCGAATAACCAAAGATCCACATACAAATACCCGCGAGAACCTCAGAAAACAAATATATATAGATATATATATTACTTGTGATATCCCTACTCACCAGCCTTTTTGTAAATTTCAATTCTAGTAATATTCTTATTTTTGTTTTTATTTTAAAGGGAAAGCCTCAGAGTTTTTTCTTTATTTTTCTTTTTTTCTCCTTATTTTTATTGGGACTTCTTTGCTCTTTCTATCCATGTTTTTGGACCACTTTGTTTTTTCTTTTTTGATTATTGAGATTTCTCAACTGGATTAAGGTGTGAAGAACCTGAAGGAATTTCTTCTTTTCTTTTTGCTTTTTTTTTTTTTGCTCTTAATCAATATTATTATTTTTGGGTTTGTTTGTTTTTTTTCCTTTCTATTTTTCCTTTTTTATGGTGGACTACATCGTAATTGAAATAGGATCTAGAAGAACCTGGAGATCTTTCTTCTTCCTTTTTTTCTTTTTCTTCTTTGGTTTTGGGCCTTTTACTATTGGATTTTTCCATTTTGGATTATAATTGGCTACTCTACCAGTTGGATTAAAAGTCAAAAAAAATTTGAAGCTTTGGAAGCATTAAAATGAGCAGGAAACCAATACCATCTGGCATTTCTACTTCTACCTCTGCTTCCCCACCAGCTGGAGGACAACATTTAATTCAGACAATGTTGAAGCAAGATAAAGAACAAGAAAAAGTAACTTTACAGATGATTATGCAAGGAATCCAAGATCTCAAGACAAAATCAGACACCATTGAACAAAGAATAGAGAACAATGAACAAAGAACAGAGAAGACTGATGAAAAAGTGGAAAATATTAAACAAATGATGGGGAAGTATGAGGAGAGATTCCAAAAAATTGAGGAAGAAGGAAAACAAAGAGAGGAGAAGATTGGAAATATTGACAGTAGATTAACAGTGGTTGAACAAGAAAAAAGTGGGATGTTGAGGTGGGAGATGGAAAGGTCAGAATTTTATCTCAGATTTCAAAATATAGAAGAGGAAAAAGGAGAAAATTTGGCTGCGATAATGATAGAAATTTTGGCAGATGCTTTGGAAATTACAGAGGAAAAGATGATGGATGGAGTAGATGAGGTATATTGAGTTTATACAAGATATGCAATGAGAAATAAATTACCAAAGGAAGTCCATATTAGATTTACCAAAAAATCCATTAAAACACAAATATTACAAGTGGTAAGTGAGAAAACATTGAAATACAAAGGTAAAGAGATTGTGGTTTTAAAACAAATACCCAGAAGAGTGAGAGAGATGAGAAGAGAATATCAATTTCTGACCAAAATGCTACTGGAAAACGAAGTGAATTATAGATGGCTGATGGGGCAAGAGCAGAGACATAGAATTGATTCAATTGAGAAAGCAGAACTTTTCCATGCAGAATTTTTTGGAAGAAGAAGAGAGGAGGCAGAGAAAGAGGTCTCATTAATTGAGTTTCAAGAGGAACAACTGGAGATTGAAAAAAAGAAAGGAGCTGTAGGTGGACAGGTGGATAGTAAAGAACAACGTGAAGTGAGATCCACGAGAGCTGTTAGACCTAAATATAAAGCATAATCATGGAAGAAAAATAAACTGATTACAATGAATATAAATGGACTTAATTCAGCTGTTAAAAGAAGGAAAACTTTTCATAAATTAGAGAAATTAAAATTTGATATAATTTGTTTACAAGAAGTTTATATTAAAAAACAACATGAACAATTGTTAGTACAGCCAAAATTGGGGAAAATATTTACTTCTTTGACTCAATGTAAGAAAGGAGGAGTGGTTCTATACATTAAAGAGGTTATCCCAGCAAAACTGATCTACACGGATGAAGACGGAAGAGTATTAATGGTGGAAATAATGGAAAATAATATAAAAATACTCTTGATTGCAATTTATGCTCCGAATGATAAACAAGAAGAGTTTTATAAAAAGCTAAACATGAAAATAATTGGACTGGACTATGTTAATTTAATTATGATGGGAGACTTTAATGGAATTGTGGAAAATAAATTGGACTACATAGCAACAACAACAAAGCAAAATAGAAGGGCTCTCCCTAAATCTGTTTTTAAAATGACAGACGAACTAACTTTAAAAGATATTTGGAGAGAAAGAAATGTTAAAGCTAAACAATATACTTTTTACTCAAATAGACATTTATCATGGTCCAGATTAGATATGATTTGGATATCAACAGAATTAATATCCAATATTCAAGAAACAAATATTGAAACAAGTACTTGGGCAGATCATAGCCCAATGACAATTAAATGGAAGGGACAAAAAAAAAAAGATCGAGATGGACATTAAATAATACTATTTTAAAGGACAAAGTTTTTATACAATGGATGGAGAAGGAATTGGCTTTTTTATTCAGAGATAATAAAAAAGAAGATACTTCAACACAGAATGTTTAGGATACAATGAAGGCATATGCTAGAGGTCTGATAATAGAATATACAAGAAAAAAGAATATTAGGAAAAGGCAAGCTTCTAAGGCCTTGGAAGACGAGTATAAAAGACTTGAAAAATAATTACATAAAAGGCCACAGAAAAAAGATATTAAATTGAAGCTGGATGTAATTAAACATAAAATGGAATTAATAGAGAAAGAAGAATTGGCACAGAAAATCAGAAATTGTAAACAGAATTACTTTGAAGATGCAAATAAACCAGGTAGATGGCTTGCATATAAATTGAGAAAGGAGAAGGAATCAAGAAAAATATTGAAGCTAATAGATTATCAAAGCCAAGTTTGTTATGGTAATAAGGAGAAAAGGGAAATTATTTGAGATTTTTATGGGAAACTATATAAACAAGAGAATATTGATGAGGAAAAAGTCAAACAGTATTTACAGAATGCTAATTTACTGAAGATACCTAAAGAGACTGAAGAAATGCTAGAAAGCAATATAACAATTAAATGAAGCATTTAAGAGACAAAACAATGGGAAAGCACCGGGTCCAGATGGGCTTCCGGCAGAATTCTATAAAATATTTCAAGAATCATTGAGTATCCCATTATTAGAAGTCATGAATGAAGTTATGTTAAAGAAGATGATACCCAAAACATGGTAAGAGGCTTAAATCACACTTATTCCAAAAGAAGAGGCTGACCCACTGCAAATTAAGAACTATAGATCCATCTCCTTATTGAATGCAGACTATAAAATCTTTGCTTCAATTTTAGCAGAAAGACTTAAAAAATATTTAAATAATTTTATTCACCCAGATCAAAATGGATTTCTGCCAAAGAGACAAATCAGAGAAAATATGAGAGTCATCTTGGATACTTTGGAATACTTTGAGGCTCATCCTGAAAAGCAAATGGCTTTGATATTCCTAGATGCTCAAAAGGCATTTGACAACGTGAACTGGAGATTCATGTTATTACTATTGGAACAGATGGGTTTTGCAAAAAAAATTACTCAAGCAATCGAAGCCATATATAATAAACAGACAGCAAAGGTAATGATGGAGGGGGAACTTACAGATTTTGTTAATATAAGAAAAGGCACAAGACAAGGGTGTCCCCTATCTCCTTTGCTATTTGTGTTGACCTTGGAAGTGTTGAATAGAAATATTAGGGATGATAAAAGTATAAAAGGAATGAAAATTAAGAAGGAAGAATTTAAACTACAAGCTTTTGCTGATGATTTAGCTTTTATTCTGGAAGACCCATTAGAAACAGCTCCAAGGTTATTGGAAAAGATAGAGACATATGGTGAGATGGCTGGTTTGAAAATAAATAAAGATAAAACAAAGATTTTGTCAAAGAACATGCTACT
This sequence comes from Hydrophis major, assembly GCA_033807585.1. Lineage (NCBI taxonomy): Eukaryota > Metazoa > Chordata > Lepidosauria > Squamata > Elapidae > Hydrophis > Hydrophis major. The sequence goes on along the minus strand of CM066330.1, from coordinate 92,916,219 downwards.
GAGACAGAAAGAAGAACTGGTAGATCTTTTGAAAATCCAAGTTCCAAATAAGGTTAAGTATCTGGGGATATATTTGACAGCAAGATGTAGTACATTAAAAGAGAATAATTATATTAAACTCAAACAACAGATAGCTACAGATTTGAAGAAGTGAGAAAACTTGCAATTGTCATTAATAGGGAGAATTTCAACAATCAAGATGAATATTTTACCCAGAATTTTATTTTTGTTCCAAACAATACCAATTAGTCTTGGAAAAAGACTATTTTGAAGATTTAAATAAAATCATGTTGAAGTTTATATGGCAAGGTAAAAAAGCGAGAATAAAGCTAAAGCTTTTGCAAGACGCTAGAATTAGAGGAGGTTTTGGCCTGCCTAATTGGGAATTGTATTATCAAGCTGTGTTGTAACTATGTATCATTGCAACTATGTATCATTCATGTGTAATCATTAACTTCTGTCTCTTCAGTGACCTTTGCAAGGCACGTACAAGGGACAAGGAGCTAGACGGTTGTTAATAAGCTTATCCACATTGTAAATGATCTGTCTGGTATGCAGGTTTGTAAACATGCACATCCTGATGGAATTATTCTATTTGACTTGAGCTTTGATTAAATCATTTTCTTGTAAAAAAGCACAATAAAAGAGCGTGTGCCAAGACATTTGGGGCGCGCTCATCCTGAGGAACTTCGCCTCTTGTTGTTTCTCTCTCCTTTGCTCCCTATCATGAGCCGCCCATCAGATGCAGGATAGCAGATACCGCATTCTGGTGACCCCGACGTGATTCCCTAAGGGGGATACGTTGCGACGCGCCCATATCTTATCAGCTCGATGGGAGCTGTGCATCACCAGGCCTGAAGCGAATTGCACATCATGGGATCTGAAACACGGTCTCGACTTTCGTAAGCATGGGTGGAAACTTTTCTCAACAACAGACGCAGCATCTGAAGGAATTGAGGCAGTTAGTCACTTCCTCTTCTAAATATTCTGCTAATTTAAAGGGCTCGCCTGTAAAAATGAAACCTATTGCTACATTATTGGCTTATGTGTGGCAACATTGTCCCAATTATTCAGAGGAAGGGTCCTTAAAAATTTCCAGTTGGCAAAAAATTGGTGAACATCTCCATAGTCCTCCTTGTGCACCTATTGGCATTTTGGTCACTTGGAGGAAAATTATGGAGGCTTTAATGGTCCATTATAAAATAGAAGCAGGGAGTGTGTTTGAATCTCCCCCGCCAAGTTATGATAACTTTTCTGTCCTTCAACCCTCCGCTCCCAATGGTCATGAATCATTACAGGAGCCATCAACCCCTTCCTGGTATGTTACAGAAGGGAAACAAGGTGGCAGACGCAGCTGCAGCAGCTGCATCCGGTAAATCAATCTGTAATCTGACAGCAGCTGAAAGCCATGATTATTCTCACCAAAATAAGAAAGCCCTACAAAAACAATTTTCCCTGACTCAGGCAGAAGCTGCTGCCATTATTCAACAATGCCCCACATGTAGTAAGCAAGGACATTCCATTCCCATAGGAGTAAATCCTAGAGGATTAAAAGCTTGTGAAATTTGGCAAATGGATGTAACTCAGTATCCACCTTTTGCCCCTTGGAAATATTTGCACGTTTCCATAGATTCATATTCAGGGTTTATTCTGGACACCCCTCAAAGGGGAGAAACTGTAACACATGTCATCAATCATTCAATTCATACCTTTGCCTCGCTGGGATGTCCAAAAGAAATCAAAACTGACAATGGACCTGCCTATACAAGTTCTGTGTTCCAGGACTTCTGTAACAGATGGGATGTAACCCACAAGTTTGGGATCCCCTACAACAGCCAGGGGCAGGCTATTGTGGAACGAGCGAACTTATCTCTGAAACGTGCTCTTGATCGATATTCGTTGAGGGAAAAACCCCCGAACCTCCCAGCATTGCAAAATTCTCTTAACATTTGTCTTTACACTTTAAACTTTCTCAATCTGACTGGCATTCCTCCCACTTCTGCTGCTTCATGTCATTTTTCCTCCCCCTCACCCCCGCCTAACAGAACTCTGGTATATTATCACAGATTGCCAGATCCTGCCTGGCAGGGTCCCGCTGAGCTTCGCACTTGGGGACGAGGCTATGCTGCAATCTTACTGCCAGACAAAACCACTTGCTGGATCCCTGATAGGGCGGTTAGACCCTATCATGGGAATTCCTCTGCTACATCTGTATCTTAAAACTCTTCCTGATATTCTTGCCTATATCTTCTTTGCAATTTCTACCTTACTTCAACAAAACCTATGCTTCCTGTCAAAAGACTATTCGTGTTAAAACCATTTCATTAACAGAAGGCTATTATACTTGTTCCATGTGGGTACGTCATGAAAATGCTACCCGTAGTTTTCACTCTGTCACTTCTGTTTTGTTTAAAGAACACTCTACCATTCGCTCTTTTGTTCCTTCTTTATTCTTCCTATGGAAAGGAACCTTAAAATCTTTTCCTCTATTCAATCTAAAACATAGGGGGACCTAAATGTCCTTCTATTGTATTATGGGTTCCCCCACCCCAATTAACTTCCTTGATGAATGACCAAATTAATCTTCATTGTCATTATTGTAATTATTATCCTTTTTCTACTAATTGCATTCCCTCCTCATCTCGTAAATGTTCTACAACTAACTTGTCCATAGCCCTCTCTCCTACTTGTGATGCTTTTATTTACCCGAACTCTGATCCTGTCAACAAACAACGCTTCAAAAGAACTGTCCATGATGATCCGCAGAAGCCTCATAGAAGATATAATATTACTTGGACTATAACTGACTTTCAAGGCGTTTGTTTAAGTTCTACAACCAATTTTTCTCGCAAAGAAGACTTCTACCCACCACTTCAATTTGATTTGGCAGACGCAGCCACACAACCAGGGGATATTCTGCAATCTACACCACTTCAGGAGGAACTTTAACATCACGCCTGAAAGGAATGTATTTTATCCCTGGCAATAATTTTGTTTGGACTTGTTCCACCGGTCTCACGGCATGTGTCCACGGGGATGAAATTGTTAAATCCAAATCATTTTGCGTTCACGTATGGCTTGTGTGTATAACTCTGATGATTTTATATCCCTACAGGTACCCATGGAATACCCCCTTTTGCAAAATTGTAAAGATTTAGATCTGTTATTTTTTAAAACAAGGGGGATTGTGTGCTACGCTTAAAGAAGAATGTTGTTTTTATGCCGACAGCAGGGGGGCTTGTTTTCGCCATGGTTTACAACCTTTTTAACTGCATTGGCAGGATCATTAATAATCATTATATTGATATGTATTATAGGACCTTATTGTTTTAATAAAGTATTGCAATTTTTTTAAAAAAATCAATTATCCTCCATAACTGCTGATGTTAATGTGCTATTGCAAGCTCATGTTATATCCTCAACACCGGATAAAAAAATGTCATTGCTGATTTACCGCTCCTTGGACAACCCTGATGCTGACGGGTCGCACTCTTGCCCAGATGACGGGGACGGCGAACATTCCATAAAAATGGTTCCTGTCTTCTTGGACGAGGAAGAAGACTCGTCATAAATAATAAAAACAGAGGAGATGTTGTAACTATGTATCATTGCAACTATGTATCATTCATGTGTAATCATTAACTTCTGTCTCTTCAGTGACCTTTGCAAGGCACGTACAAGGGACAAGGAGCTAGACGGTTGTTAATAAGCTTATCCACATTGAAAATAATCTGTCCGGTATGCAGCTTTGTAAACATGCACATCCTGATGAGATTACCATGTTTGACTTGAGCTTTGATTAAATCATTTTCTTGTAAAAAAGCACAATAAAAGAGCGTGTGCCAAGACATTCGGAGCGCACTCATCAAGAGGAAACTTCGCTTCCTGTCGTTTCTCTTCCCTTCGCTCCCTTTCATGAGCCGCCCATCAGATGCGGGATGGCAGATACCGCAGAAAACCTTTTTAAGATTGTGCTATATGTGAACTTTTAGTATCCATACTTTTGCCAAAAAAGAGAGACACAAAAGATGTGTGTTGAAAAATAAATATTCTCAACTTTTTGTGTTTGCAAGCATTTGGTGGCTGGTTGCTTGACTCTTTAGGCTTGTTGAAATGTCAGTGATTCAGTGACTGAATAATGCATTGGCACTTATGTATCCTCTTTTCAAAAGCTTTCCCCCAAATATCAATTATGATTGATTGAATTTTCATAATTTCACGGCACTGGAATGAAGATTCCTCCCCCTATCTCTTTTATATATGCAAGCAAATCTTGTTCATTATTTTTATGTTTTTTGCTGTAGCTTTTAGAGAGAATGATGTTAGAGAGCATCACAAATATGAATGGGTAGAAGTAACTTGTTTGTAGATGAATATGCAACCTTTTATCACAAATATCCTAACAAGCAGGCATCTGTGGAATTTTATCACCTACCAGTATTATGAGTCCTTTAGTACTGAAAGCTTTGGCTCACTTAAAATGAAATGCAGAATTACCTTGACATCTGAGCCCTAAACAGGTAATAGAATAAAGGCAAACATTCTAAACTATATACTGCAGTCCAACTTTCTGAGTTAATTAGAACACAGTTTATAGACACAATAATATTTTTTTCATTAAATCTGTCTAAAGCTAAACTCCTTTTACCAACTACATTGGAGTGAATTTCAATAGACTCAGCAGAACTTACACCCAAGTAGGTATCTATAAGAGTGAGTATGTAAAGATGAACTAATTGGAACTCAAAACATGATGTAGACTATTTCATATGACAATTATCTTTTCCTTGCTCCATCTGTCTATGGAGATTCTCAGTCATGGTTGTCCCAAAGATGCTTTACAAAAATTGGACTTTCTTGGTTTTTTCCTTGAAAATGTTTCACTTCTCATCCAAGAAGCTTCTTCAGAATTGAGAAGCGAAATATTTTCAAAGGAAAAAACAAGAATTTCAGTTGTCTTTTGAAGATCACCTTTGGGATATCCTTGCTCCATCCCTTCTCAACATAAAAATAAAAGTCCACTACAGTGCAAAAGAATGTAGTTTAACAGTCAGAGCAAAATGAATTAAGACTGTTTATTCCAATACTTTCTCATTCATAATTATTCATTACTCCAACAAATGTCTGGGTTTCGGTACACCATCTAGTGAACTGAACTGGTGAGAAGATGCATGGATAAAACAGAATTCAGTTTTTATTTCCTCCAAACACCTCCATGGCACAATTTGTGAAAAAAAAAAAAAGACAATTTCTTTATAATTTCTTCAAGAGCTAGGAAGGAGTGTACTTTCACTATTAGATAATATCTGATTTATTGACTAAACCCAAAATATTAAAGAGGGAGCAGTTTCCTTGACTGGGAAAAATAATATTCTCCCCAATGGGCTTGTTTCCACTTCTTTTATAAAACTAAGGTGATTCCAGAAAAGAAGATAAGTTGGCTGAGCAACGATGATCTAAGTAGAAAGCCTTTGTGATCTCTTTCCCACATTTACTCTGCAATGGTTGAAAATGTGCAGAAACTCAGGTTCTATTTCTCATATTAATCTTACAAAGTCCACACGTAGTGGTTTTATTTGGAATTCTGTTGCCTGGTTTATTCCTTCTTTTTCCAACAAGGAAAAGTAACAACTCTGTGTACACCTAGATATATGGCTTTATGAGTTAACTCTAATATATGGCTTTATGAGTTAAGTCTCATAATAAAAGATAACACAATGCAGACCTGCCTTTTATGTTTTGAAAGTAGCATAAAGTTTAGTTAAGTTTTATATTTTGAAGTTTTGGTAGGAAGGTCCAAAGTACCATTCTTTTTATTCCCCTAGTTTTAAACTGAATGGAAATGTCCCTGGTAAAAAGACCTCCAAATCTCCAAACAAGACAGATGTTGGTGTGTCAGAAGGTTCAGTTTGAGTAGTGGCAACTTATCACATATAGTATTTTATATAAAATTCTTGGAAGAGAGCTGCCAGCTATGATTGAAATTACTTCCCCCACCCAGTTTGTTAAAATCAACTTGAATCAATCACATTCTGAGCTTTTTTTAATTCCTGAGCTGAAATACTATCCACCATCCTTGACATGGCAGAAAACTATGTCTGCATGATGTTGACATCCCATTGCCAATGCTCATTTCAAGTTCACTACAGTTATTTGACTCCCCTCCAAGATAATGAATTACAAAGCTTAACAGATGTTGTACACTTGCGATTGCCCTTGGACAGTATTGAAATAAGGAGAAAGCACTTGAACTAAGGACAATTTAAGCCTGCCTCACTCATGGACAAGAGATAAGAGGAAAGCAATGTCATTGGAAAACAGCAAAGAGAGAAAGAAAAATGATGTTGCAAGGGCACGTTTGAACTGTGATTAGGTGCTAGTAGTAAAATATTTCTCAGGCTAACAAGTTTATTGCAATGATAAAGGACTTTTTCCATGTTCAAACGATAATTCCATGAGATTTGCCCCAAAAGAGAAGTATCTTGATAAAAAAATCTGGAGCTAATGTGAGCTACCCATAATATGGACATTTTTAAGAAAACTGTGGTTTAATAATGCTTAAAATATTGGAAGCTCACAATAAACCATGGAAATTCACCAAGTTTGTATAGGCTGGTTACCATTGTGAAATTTTGTCTGGCAGATTATCTCCTACTAAAAGATTTCTAAAAGTCTAGAGATAAAAGAACATTAAAGGAAAACTTACAATAAAAAAGGACAAGTCTTGTTTTATATGCCTGACTGATAGAAAACGTGGCTATAATATTAACTACTGAATAATAATACAAATTTTATAAGCCTATAAAAAGTGTTTATTTTTTTCTGGAAGTCTCCGATAAACTTTGGAATGAGTGCAAAGAAGAGCAACTAAAATGATTAAAGGCCTGGATAGTAAAACATGAAGAATAGTTGCAGGATTTGGGCCTGAGGTGGTATTCAACAGTTTGTGATCAGTTCTGGAGAAGTGGTAGCAGAAATTTTGAGTAGTTTGGAGTACCGGCAAATACCACCTCTGACTGGAGATTTTATTTTTATTTATTTATTTATTTATTTATTTATTTATTTATTTATTTATTTATTTATTTATTTATTTATTTTTGTCATTTGCTTACAAGATAATAGGTATAAGTAAAAACATAGTTATGAATACATAGATACGTATAAGTAAAAAGAAAAGAAACAATAGGACAGGGAGGGTAGGCACATTGGTGCGCTTATGCACGTCCCTTAAAGACCTCTTAGGAAGTCTAAGGTTAAATTTGGGGGGGTTGGGGAAGAAACCACAGGGTCAGGTAGAGTATTCCAGACATTGACCACTCTGTTGCTGAAATCGTATTTCCTACAATCAAGTTTTGTGCGATTAACCTTGAGTTTGTATCTATTGTTTGCTCTTGTGTTGTTATGGTTTAAGGTGAAGTATTCATTGACAGTTAGGACATTCCAATGTATGATTTTATATATTATACTTAGATCGGACCGAAGGTAGCATAGTTCAAGGTTTTTTAGGTCTAGAATTTTGAGTCTGGTGGCATAAGGTATTCTGCAACAAGTAGAGGACTGGAGAACTCTTCTTGTGAAATATTTCTGGATTTTCTCAATTGTGTTAATATCAGATACATAATGTTGGTTCCAGACTGATAAGATATATTCAAGTATTGATCTAGCAAATGTTTTGTATGCTCTAGTTAGTAGTGTAAAATTACCAGGGAAAAAGCTACGTAAGATTAGGTTAACAACTCTTAATGCCTTTTTGGCTATGTAGTTACAGTGGGCTCTAGCACTTAGGTCATTAGAGATGAGTACTCAAAGATCTTTGACAGAGTTTGGATCATCAACAGGTCTTGACTATTCAGTTTGTATTTTATTTTCTGATTTTTTTTGCCAATATGTAAGACAGAGCATTTATTTGTTGATACTTGAAGTTGCCATTTGTTTGACCATTCTGATCCATAGTCGAGGTCTTTTTGAAGGGTAGCAGTATTGTTTGTGGTGTTGAATAGCTTTACATCTTCAGTAAAGAGAAAGCAGTTGTTCTTAATATGATCCCAGAGGTCATTTATGTAAAGTATGAAAAGAGTTGGTCCTAGAACACTGCCTTGGCAGACACCACTGTTGACAGGTACAGAATTTGATAGGACGTTCCCAATTTTGACCATTTGTTGTTTGTTTGACAGGAATGCTTCTATCCAGTTATACACGCATCCAGAGATACCATAAGAGTAGTTTGTCTTGTACCACTGAATCAAAGGTTTTACAAAAGTCTGTGTAGATTACATCTATTGTTTTGCTCTGATCGAGTTGTATAGTCCATATGTTTTTGCAGTGTAAGAGTTGCAGATTACATGATAGTTTTTTTCCTGAAACCAGATTGTTTATTAGAGAGTAGGTTGTTTGTTTCTAAGTGGAGGATGATGGATTGGTTAATAATTGATTCCATGACTTCACAGGTGATGCAGTATAAGGAGATTGGTCTGTAATTTTCAACGAAGCTGAGGTCTCCCTTTTTGAAGATGGGGATGACCATGGCTTATGACCATAGATTAGGCAAGGAGCTGGTCCTGAAAGATTTTTCAAAGATTATGCTTAGAGGTTCAACTATGGCAATGGATAGCTTTTTTAAGAAGTAGGCACATATTCTGTCCCGTCCAACAGAGATGGGTTTAGATTGCTTTTTCAACATTGTCTTCTGTAAAATCGATATGTATTAGATCACTGTAGTTGTCTGTGCTTTGACTAGGAAATACAGGACATGATCCATTGCTGTTTACAAATACTGAGCCAACTAATGTGTTAAAGAGGTTGGCTTTAATAGTGTCATTGTTGCAGTCTTTACCATTAGGTTCTTTCAAGGGTGGGAGGGACCTTGAGTCTTTTTGTTTGTTGTTTACAAAATTGTAGAAAGTGTGGGTAGAATTGGTGCGTAGAAGGTTTTCTTCTTGTTTAATGTGATAATTGGTGCATTCAGTCTTTAACTGGTGGCATAAATTTTTGTATCGGCTTTTAAAGTTGGCAACGTGACCAAATTTGTTTTTCTGCCAAAGTGATTTCCTTTTGGATTGAAGCTTCCTTATTAATATGGGTAATTTGTTTTTTTCTGGTTTTTTTCTGGTTTTTGGAGTTGTTATTGGTACATATAGTTTGATGAGTCTTTTGACTTCAAGTAAAAATAAGTTGTAATGGTCTTCTACAGTATTGCATCCAGAGAATAGAAATTGCCAGTCAAGGGATGAGCGATCGTTGTTTATAAGGTCATGCCTTTTTTAAAGTTATTATTGGGGATTCTGTCATTGTGATGATTTTTGTTGGACATATGTTGAGACAAAAGTCAATCATGTTGTGGTCACTGTTGGAAAAGGGTTCTTTATTTGTATTCCATAAATTGAATTCAAACTATTGCAGAGGATGAGATCAAGGCAGTTGTTAAGTCTAGTCTTGTTGGTTACTAGTTGTTCTAGTCCCAGATTTGTTACTGCATTGTAGAAGGTTGAATGTATGAGTTCAGTTTTACATTCGTTAAGAGTCCAGTTAATATGAAGTACATTGAAGTCACCAAGAAAAATAAAAGTGTGTGGGCAGGATGCTGCCCATGTTAGTAGTGTATTTAGTTTGTTTGCATGTTCGATGTCATAATCAGGGGCTCTGTAACATAGTAAGAACCAAAATGTGATATTTAAGGAATAGCAAGGTTCTGGGTAACTTGGATGTTTTTTTAGATGTAGGGACTTTTTATGGAAGATAGCAACACCATCTCCTCTACGGATTTCATGATCTGATTGGTAAACATGATAGTCTATTTCTGTGGTAATGGAGTCATAATGAATTGAGCCATGTTTCACAGACAAATATAATGTCAAATTTAGCCATATTTAATAAGAAGAGAAATTCAAGTGTTTTATTTACAAGGCTTTTTGCATTGAGTAGCTTGTATTTAAGGCCAGTTGTGGTTGGAATAGAGGAGTTAGGGGCACGCATGCCTAGTTTTGAGTGATGTTGGATTGGATGGGGTGGGGTCAGGTTGGATGCAGAGTTGTGGGTTGTGTGACTTTCTTTTGATGCAATTAGCTCAGTAGTCAATATATAGATCCTTTTCTCCATTGTCTAAATTATTTTTGAGTTCTTTGCGGAGTTCACGGGAGCAGATTCTTTGCAGTTTGGATAAATCTGGTCTTGAGCAAAGTTTTTTGTAGTTGGGATTGGTTTTTGCAATGGTGCTTATTGCATGAACGAATACGCATTTGCTGGACTCATTTTTGCATACAACTGTACAAAATCTTGGGGCCATAGAGCTGTCATTGTATTTGAACTCAGGGCCATCTCTGGTTATTTCAATGATATCTTCAGGAGAGATGTTTGTTGTATTTGAATTGCTTATGATGTTGTGAACTTTGGTGATGTCGTCTGATTTGTTGGTATCTTCAAAACCAAATAAGATAGCATTTAGACGTTTCTGTTCACATTCCATGATATCTTTGATGAGTAAGGGGTTTTTATTTGTGGAATTATTTGATGGGATAGTAATTATTTGTGGCTGTGGTTTGGTGGTTATTTTTGGTTGTAGTTGTGATTGTAGTTGAGGTAGTGGTTGTGGTGGTTGTGGGATTTGATTTTGAGCTGATAGGTACTCACTTATCTGTGTTGTATTTTTTTTTCAAGATAGATTAGGCATGCTTGTATAGTTGTTTCAAAATATGTTGCTAAGTGTTCTTTTATTGAGTGAATGAGTGATTCTATGCTTTGAATTCTGTCAGGTAGGGTACTCAGTTTGTTTAGCTTAGGAGAACATGATGGACATAGATAAAAGAATGTATCTGAATTTTTAACCATATCAACTAGACTTTTGTTTATGTTTAAGCAGATAGGGTGGGCTTGATTGTCGCATAGGTGGCATTTGATGTAAATTTCACTTTCACTGATGGTTTCAAGGCATCTGAAACATGTGCAGGAGTCTGGGAGGTCATTGGTAGAGATATTTTTCTTTTGTTTGGTTTGGAGTTTTTGGCTGGCATGGTCAATGGCAATAGTACACTAACCAATTACAATATCTAGTTAATGTGATAGGTAGACAGATACTTAATGAATGTTGGTAATTAATAAATGTTAATTGGTATGTTAGAGAACAAATCAAAAGTAAGATTACTTATTAATGAAATTCAATCAATAGATTATTCATATCACTCTAATCAAATAATTTTGCTAAGCAACAGCCTAATTTATTACAGTAATTACTAAACATGCTGGTCAATTAAATTCACCAAATCAATGATTTTACTAATTAGGTATTCAGTAATCACACTATATGCATTAAACACTCAATCATACCAATCAATAAAAACAATAAATCAATTAATCATTTGATAAAAATTAATTATTTTAAAGAAATTGATTTGGAGACATCATGATCTTATCTTTGATATAGGTCTTGAGGTAGAAAGTTATAAGTTTTGAGATAATGAAAGTAATGAAGTAGTATTGAGAGTCAGTAAATAAAGGGTTATTGCTTTGCTTAGCTGTTGCTGATATCTGAGAATAGTTTTATAACCCCTAATAAACTGGCAGGAGGCCTCTTTTCCTGGGCTGGAAAAAGTTTCTTTGTGTCAAACAGGTATTAAAACATGAACAGAGGAAACGTTTTCAAGTCCTACTCAAGCTGTTTTCCTCTTTCCTCTTGAAAACAATCAGTGAGCAAGGGTTTATACTCTCTTTATTGTTTTGTAGATTGAGTTTTTGAGATAGTAAAGCTGCAAAGATGTTGAAGGGGAACGAATCCCCTTCTTCAGCAAAGACAAACAGAACAATTCACAGGGAGGCAACAAGAAACATTTTGTTTTTGTTTTCCCTTGATGAATGAGATTTTTGCCCCCCCCCAGTCAATTTAAATACACTTTCAAAGTTTGTTGCTTTTAAGAGAAAGAGGCACATAGATAGTCTTGCACTGCCAATTCGAACAGTTTATATTTTTACTATGTAGACTCTGATTTGTATTGAGCATTCGCTCCTGGCTTCAATATACTTCTGCTTCTATCACAGAAAATAAAATTGCTTCAAATCTTCACAGAAATTCATTTATAACAATACTTCCCCACTTATTGGGAGTCCAAAGTCTTTTTAAAGAGGGAGTCTGGATTAGCAATTTGGTGAAGAAGGAAGAGGAAAGGAGGAGTGGTGGGGAGGAAGCAGTCTGCTTCACACCCTGGCTGCAAACGTCTGAAGACTGACTCACAGCTCCCGGTGCTCACTGCCCTGCAAGGATGGGATGAATCTCACCATCTCACCACCCTGCAAGGATGATCGTTGAGCCCCCGGTACTGGCGAGCCCCACTGCCTTACCTTCTGGTAAGGATGGGTTGAATCGCAGTTCGTTGAGCACTTTTGAATAAAGCACTTTTGAATTTAGCGCTTACCGAGGAATGAGCTCTTTTCTGGCATGCTGGATGGGAGGAATTGGAAATCGCTGAGTACTTTTGAATTGAGCATTTACTGAGGAATGGAGCTCTTTTCTGGCTTGCTGGCAAGTCTCAGGCCTTAGGCTTTCCACCTCGTCAGCTGGACCCGCAGAGATTATAGAGCTTGTTGCCTGGCATTGCCCGTGCCTGCTGGAGCTCCTCACGCTGCTGCTACTGCTGCCACCATTTTCATTTTCTCTCCTTCAACTGCTGCAGTTGTTACAGTATCCTTCCCCTGCCATGTCCACCAAGCCACACCCAAAGAACCGGTAGTAAAAAAAAATGAATCCCACCACTGATTTGGGCATGGCTAATCAAGCCAATCAAGAGAAAAGAAGGATTCGATGAGACATGATAGCAGCATTCCAGTATTTAAGAGGTCGCCACAAAGAGGAGGGGGTCAACTTATTTTCCAAATCACCAGAAGGTAGGACAAGAAACAATGGATGGAAACTAATTAAGGAGAGAAGCTACCTGGATTTAAGGAGAAACTTCCTAACAATGAGGACAGTTAACCAGTGGAACAGCTTGCCTTCAGAAGTTGAGGGTGCTTCATCACTGGAGGTTTTTAAAAAGAGATTGGACGGTTACTTGTCAAAAATGTTATAGGGTCTCCTGCTTGAGCAGGGAATTGGACTACAAGAATTCCAAGGTTCGGTTTCCAGTTTCACGTGGCTTCGGGGCAGCAGGAATTCGCGACTGCTTGTGATTCCTGCTGTGCTAGCCGCCGAGGTACCCCTGATCCAGATGGGTCAGGGGGATATGGCTGCCCTGTAGGGACAGCCGAAGAGAGAGGGGAGCCAGACAGGGGGTTGGGGGTGTCGCAGACCCCCTCCTCGTCCTGGAAAACCCCTTTTTCCCAAGGCAGTGGAGCGGCGGTCAGCAATGGCCGCCACGAAGAAGCCAGCAACTGGGTAAGATTGCGCTGGAGGAAGCAAGAAGAGTGAAAGTGCTGTCTGAACCGGGTCAAGTAACATCTTTCAAATTTGTTGGAACTGAGCTGTTTGAATTGCTGGAGGATACATGGTATCCCTAAGAAGATCGAAAGCGGCGGAGAAGCTGTTAAAGGGAACTTTTTTTTTCTTCACTCTCCCACCCCATGGAAACAGCAGATATGTTTGGACATATTGGACATTGAAGGTGAATTATTCTGAAAGTTGAAGCTAAGGGACAAAAGGGTTCCTGGACATTGAAAAACTTAAGAAATTGGAAAACCCTTATTAGAGGTATGGATTTCTGATTATTTAAAATTGATGTTGCAAGTGGGAAGGGAGAGGAAAAAAAATTGGAGCAGAAGCTGAAAAAGGAGGAGATTGCCTAGAATCCCAAAGAAAGGTATATGGTAATTGGACCTCTTTGATTAAACATTAACCCCAGAAAGAGAAGAAGGAAGAAGGAAGAAAAGTATTAATTTTTGGAATTTTTTTTTGAATTATTTTTGATTAAAAATATTTGTGGTTGTTTTGGGAAAAGTTTCTCTTTTCAGGATGGCATCGCTTGTGGATGAACTAAAGACTGAATATCAAAAGTATAAAAAGGAAGATACTTTGGGCACTTTGTTTCAATTTTTAGAAATGGCATTATGTACTTATGAAAAGTTGACTATGCAGCAGGACAAAGAAGAAGAGGAAGAAGAAGCCATCTTTGATGAACAATGGGTTCTTTCCAGGAAGGAGGAGAAAAAGGATAAGAAAAAGGGGATTTTAAGAATTATAAAAACAACCAAAAAAGAGAAAAATGAGCGGAAAGGTGGAGGCAAGGTTAAAAAGCAAAGGAAAGGGAGTAAGAAAAGGGAGGAGGAGAGACAAAGGGGTAAAAAGGGCAAGGAGAAGAATAAGCAAGAGAGAAAGGGGGGGAGGAGAAGCCTCAATGGGGGGAAGCAAGATCTAAAGAAAAAAAGTTTATTCAGAGACAATGGGTGAATTTAATTTAGGATAAAAGAGGGATTCTGGAGGGTACATAAGATTGTGTTTTTTATATGTGTATTTAGAGTATAAAATTCATTGTGTAATTTTAGAATCTATTAAACAGAATCCCAAGACAAATTGTTATATGAAGTACTTTTAAGTTAGGTAATAAGTTATAGACGTTACTCCAATTGGTGTATAGGAGAAGTATAGTAAAAGAAAAAAGATGAATGGATAGTTGGAAATAGAACAGACAAAGAATGTTATTGAAAATGGTAATAAGATATGAAAGGATATACAAAGGTTTTGTTATTTTTATTTTTTTTGGATTTTGTATATTGATAAAAGGCAATAAAATTTTAATTAACAAGAAATAATTTGGATGAAAAGGAGAAGCTGGGATAAGATATGAAGTTAAATAGATAAAGTATTGATACTATAATTTGGAATTGTTATGTTCTATTGGTTTTCTTCTTTTATTATTTTTTCTTAGAAAAGAATTTATAAGTTGTTATGCCTTGATTCTTTGTGCATTGTTTTTATAAAATTGATAAAAATGGTTTATATATATATATATAAAAGAAAATGGTAAATAAGATATGGAAGGATATATAAAGTGAATATGATGTTTGAATTTGTGTCTGTGTGAAGAGTTTCAACCCGGGATCAGACAACCTTCAGAAAAGATCTTTTAGTTTTGTTTATGTTTTGTATTGTGTTTTCTGTAAAATTAATAAAATTTGTTTTTTCTTTTAAAAAGAATTCCAAGGTTCCTTCCAACTCATTTATGAATTTATTTATTGATTGAAACCTTTACCTAGAGAGGCACCTTCTTGTACAACAATCCTGTTGAATAAAATTACCTTGCTTTATTCCCTAAATGTGATTTATTGGTGAATACAGTTAAGGAACCCATTCTTTCTGCAAGTGGACATTTCTACAATATTATTCTCTCATAACCTAATGTACCTTACAAATTGCTATTCTAGGAGTAAAATAAAGGTCCACATGAGAAAAGGTAGGATACAGATTTAATTCATAATAAATCCGACAATGTTTTGTCATTTAAAATGACTTCTGCAGGAGAAATGTCGGACCTAAAATCTGCCCCCTCCCAAAGTAGTCAGGTAAACTTTATGGGGACAGGAAAAAAAAATCAAAGCAAAAGTTGCTTTGGTTTGGGTGAGACTAATAAATAGATGTTACCTATGACTATCATACCAATCTAGAAAAGTTTGAAGAGATTAGTATACAGGTAACAAAGTTGGTGATTCAATTGCACTGGAAAACACCAACAAAATCAATTTGATAGCAACTGTCAGAGACTTTTTAAAAAAGGATTCACTTAGAAATTAGCATACATGCAGCACTGACTCAAATCAAATGTCAACTGTTACCTATTGGGAAAAGAATTACTTAGATTGCCTTCTGCTTAGTAAAGGAATCTATTCAATGTAAAATAATGAATTAAACTCAGTAAATACATCTATCACTCTTGTAATCTGAAGAACCTGTTCTTTAGAAATCATATTTTAACATCAAGCTTGAGAAAAGAATTAAACTACTGATGATGAAGGATTTCACAAAAAGGTCAAAAAGATGACACCATCTGCCATGACAGATATATAAATCAGTGAATAAATGTTATTTTAGCTGCCAATCTTGTTATTCCATACAACAGAAAGGCTGTTGCATGGGACAGGACAACAAATAGGATAATTTTTACCTTTTCTCCATCCTCTAGTTTCTATTTTTTTTTACTTTTAAGCAGCATTTATTACTTCATGAATCCCCACCTTAACAAAATATATCAGCAGCAAAGTATCTGCCCTCATTCTCACAGTATATGAGAATGCCTGCCTTCATGCCTGCCTGCAAGTCAATACTTTCTATAGTTTTCTTGGCAAAATTGTGGAAGTAGTTGGCCAAGGCCTAAGCCTCTTAGATCTGGCCTAAGCTATGCTTTACACATGTCATTCAATGAATAAACGAGAACAACTTCTGATGCTATTCAGATGTTTGATTACCCTGCAGATAAGTGGTGGTTATTGTAAATTCAAGTGCATCACCTGCCTCACATTTCTTCCCCACTACAGTTTTTACATTTATATTGCTTATAAATTTAACAGTAACAGTTGCATTTAAATTAAAGTGAAACAATAGTAAAAAAAAAACTGTGTGTGTCTGGTACAGTAGGTACACTTTTGTATATAAAAAAATAACTTGGGAGGTAATGTGAGGTAATGGTTAAGAAGTTAGACTGGGGTATGGAGATAGGAGGAGGACGATCTATGAGGGTTAAAAGTAACATACCGCAACAAACAAAACTACAAGGCAGTCAGATTCCTCAAAGAATAGTTTTATTTGATATGTCATATTGTCACAGGCTGGTGAAAACCGATTCTGAAAGTTCCCGTCATTTTCACCTAATTAAAAGATTTTTCCCCTCCCCAATCAGTCACATGGTCCAATCAAGGCACTGTCTAATTTCTTGGTGACATCACTCCTCCTTCCTCTGACCAGGTGTGAAAATGTCCTTGGTTCCCAAGAAAAAAACATTTCATTTTGGTTACAAAATCCCAACTATCTCTAATCCCACATCCCTATCCCTCACCTCCAGTGAGGTAGCACTGAAGCTCTAAGATGGCTTCAGTCAGGTCAGCTTCAGGGTTGCTATGATCAATTGTCAACTCTATAGCAGTATGTCAAATTACAGATTGATTGTTGAGCAGGGGGGCTGAACTAAATAAATTCAAAATAATTTCCAATCCAATGCTAAATGCTTATTTATAATATGAAGGAACTTTTCAAGGTATAATTTTGTCTACAAATTAATACATTTGCTCTGAAGATTTCTGATGCCATATTTTACCATTCCTTTCTCTCTCCTCCTATTCCTTTTTTCTCACTATCTCGCTCACATACACTCATTCATATACACTGTGACAATTCAGCAATAAATTTATCTCCCAAGGGTACAGCCTTATGATTCACACTAGTAATCAGGAATTAATCACCATCATTCTACATAACATTCATCTAAAGTCCCAATAGCATCTATACATTCACTTCTATTTATTTGCTTTCTTATTTGAGAATAAAATGAAATAAATGTATAAACATCATTCTAAAAATATTTTTCCACAATCATAAAAGATGACATTGTTTTATTACAAACAATGTCATCATTTATGAGTGATGGAAACCCAGATTATTATTAATTTGGGGGCATATTTATTATATTATTTTTAAAATGCTTGGTCTTTAATATGTTGAATTACAGTTCCATGTTGTTTCAGTCATTGTGGTCAATGGATAAGATGCAGGGAGGTAGGCTGACAGTATTTGAATGCTTATAACCAGATTTTTCTTAAATGACATTTTTAATTTTAGCCTGCTTTCAATACATTATTCTTAGTTCTTTGTTTGAATACTAAAGTTGGAGCTTGCAAGAGGCTTATAATTCTGTTGCCATTAAGCTAAATGAAGCAGATTTTTTTTAAAAAAATGTATTCTGAAAATTACTGCAAAGGTTCATTGCGATTCTACACAACATCTCCTACCTTTAATTTGCTCTAGAAATCTCATTTGCATGATTGCTTGTTATATCCTTTGTCTCAAAATATGTTAAGTGTTACTGTTGCTTGGGAAAAAAAGATTGTTGTGGAGCACCATTTTCCCTGAAGTGGCATGCTATGCAATCATATATGCCAATTTCATATGCCTTTAGATTTACTCATTCT